>JASSUY010014904.1:0-91974 GCA_032466535.1 Forpus xanthops
TTGGCATCAGCCCACCTCACAAGTGTGTCAGGGTCCCTCTGGATGGCATTCCTTCCCTCCAACATATCAACCGAGCCGCAGAGCTTCATGTCACAGCAAACTTGCTGAGGGCGTACTCAATCCCACTGTCCATGTCACTGACAAAGATGTTCAACAAGACTGGTTCCAACACCAATCCCTGAGGGACACCACTTGTTACTGGTCTCCAGCTGGATGTTGAGCCATCAAGCACAACTCTTTGCGTGTGGCCATCCAGCCAGTTCTTTATCCACCGAGTGGTCCACCTATTAAATTGATGTCTCTCCAATTTAGAGACAAGGATGTCATGTGAGACAGTGTCAAACGCTTTGCACAAGTCCGGGTAGGTGACATCAACTGCTCTACCCCATCCATCAGTTCCGTAGCCCCATCATAAAAGGCCACCAAATTGGTCAGGCAGGATTTCCCCCTAGTGAAGCCATGCTGGCTGTCACCAACCACCTTGTTGTTTTTCATGTGCTTCAGCATGTCTTCCAGGACAATCTACTCCCAAGATTTTGCTAGGCATAGAGGTGAGTCTGACTGGTCTGTAGTTCCCTGGCTCATTCATTTTCCCCTTCTTGAAAATGAGGATTTTATTTCCCTTTTTCCAGCTGTTGGGAACTTCACCTGTCTGCCATGATTTTTCAAATATGATGGACAGTGGCTTAGCAATTTCATCTGCCAGCTCCTTCAGGACCCGCAGATGGATTTCATCAGGTCCCATGGACTTGTATACGTTCAGGTTCCTAAGATGGTCTCGAACCAGATCCTCTCCTACAGTGGGCCCAGGGTCTTCATTCTCACAGTCCCTGCATCTGCCTTCCAAGACTTGGGTGGTGTGGTCAGAGCATTTGCCAGTGAAGACTGAGGCAAAGAAGTCATTAAGAACCTCAGCCTTCTCCAAATCCATGGTAGCCAGTTCTCCTGATAGCTTCTGGAGAGGGCCCACGTTGTCCCTAGTCTGTCTTTTATTTGCTACGTACCTATAGAATCCTTTCTTGTTATCCTTAACATCCCTAGCCAAATTTAATTCTAGCTGGGCCTTAGCTTTCCTAATCTGGTCCCTAACTTCCCGGACAACATCCCTGTATTCTTCCCAGGCTGCCTGTCCTTGCTTCCACCTTTTATAAGCCTCTTTTTTCCCTTGAAGTTTCCTCAGCAGCTCCTTATCCATCCATGGAGGTCCCCAGGCCCTCCTGCAGCACTTCCTTCTAGTTGGGACATCATTTTTAGTTGTTAAAGTTCAATGTCACTGGGATGGGATATTTACAGCAGTTTGAGAAATACTAAAGCCTTTCTTATGGCGAAACTAGAAATGCAAAATTTCCTTAAAACTTATTCATGTCAATTTTGCTCTTTACAACAGTGTCACATTCCATTCAGAAATCTGAAATATCTTATGGTTTCTTATCTTCTATGTAAGATTTACTTTAGCATCACCTTTACTACCCGTCTGCTAAAGTTGTTTTATACTAATTCATATTTCTTTAGAATCTTTAGAAAATATTGAACAAGGTTTGCTTTAGATTCAATAAATACTTTTTCTCCTAATTTTTCTACCACTCATCATTTTATTTAAAGCTCTTAATATCTGGTGTTTTAAGTAAAACCAGAGCTTCTGAAATCTCACCATGATGTGATTGCTTCTGCTTTAAAAAAAAGGGCTTCCCTCACATGGTTGCACAATAAACCAATGTAATGTTCATATGATGGATTTTGGTACTTGATTTACAGTTGAAATTTGAACAACAGCATCCTTTCCCAGCTAGGTAAATAAATATTTATATTAACAGAAATAAAACAAATATCTTTTTTCCTCAGAGGCATTTTGAAAAGAAACTATTGTTGTCATCTTTGTAAAGCACAGTTTCTACTTTGACCTTAATATTTAACTACCTCTCCTGTTCATAATATTTCAGCTCCTGTTAATACTGACCACAGGGAAGTCTACAATAGAAGCTCATTAGCATGCTCAGACTATTTCCAGCTCTGCACGGAGCAGGATGTCTCAGTACTCATTACAGTAACACTCTGCTGGTTTTGAGACTTAATTAGTAGTTGATAAAGCACTTTTAAATCTTGAGGTGAAAGATGATATACCCTTCCTAAATATTATTACTTTTCCGTTCCTGGATGATCATCTTCTACATCATCATTTCCCATCTGAAGAAGGAAAAGCATGAAAAGGCTGTTTAATGAGCAAGGTGAGCTTACACTTTACAGATACTGGTTGGCTCATTCCTCACGGCATTTTATGATAACACCAGGCGCACACATCTCTGGAAAAGCTATGTTGAAATATTGACCATTCACCACTTTATAAAATCAACTGTAGGGGCAAAAACATAAAAAAAATCAATCAGATGACTGAATACTTCTCATGCAAATAATCACTGAATGAGCCAAAGAAAATCGATTTAGCAAGAAAATGTTTAATGGGGTCAAAAGAAGAACTGCAACTACCTTGCTAAATAAAGTCTAAGTCAGTTTTGATTCATTTCCCTGCACCCAAAATACACTTAGGTTGTAAATAGAACAAGGGAGGGAAGAAAAGTCCAAGGTACTTTCTGTATCTATGAACTCATGCCCATACCCTGGCACAAACAAAAGGTCACATTAACCGATGTCCTTACATGTGCTACTGCTTGTGTTCTACTGCTGCTAGGAGCTTGAATGCATGCTAATAATAACCACACAACCTAACCTTTCTTAGTGAGGCACGGAATAAAAGTGTTAAGTGCCATTTGACAAGACCCAGCATATTCAGAAGCAAAATGGGCTTAGCTAGCCAATCTCAGGCATGGGCATTCCAGTGATACCAACAGCACAGTCAAACCAGAGTGCTCATCTGGAGCAAACTGGTGATACACTCCCAATGGATAGCTTTCAGCATCCTTTTCCTGATGGATTGCTTCCCATTTGATTCTGTTACATGGGCAGCCCATCCTCTTGGAATGCAGCTGCAGTGAGAATCCCAGGGTGAGGGATTTCTGGGATGCTGGAGAAAATGTGTAATTCCTCGGGTCCTCAGGATGAGGAAGCCACGTTGCGCCAGCAGAGTGCCCAGCTCACTCCATTAGATTCCAGGTAAAGAAATGACTGGTATTTCTGCTCCAGAAGTTAGTACAGCAGTTTGCAGTTGGAGTGCATTTGGCTTGGTGTTGGATAACTCTCCAACGAGTGCAGCAATCAACAGACTTGCAGAGCCACGGAGTGTGTTTGGCTGCACTGCATCAGTATTTTGGGCAGCACACAGGAGATAACAGACTAGGTCCATGAAATGGGTTTCTCTATTGCTGAGCAATAGACGGAACTTCTCCTGGCTCTACCTCTGCACCTTTCCCCTATCCTGGGCTCTCAGTGTACATCCCCATGGCAGTGCAGCACTGACAGGCAAGAACAGGCAGTGTGTGAAGGTAAAGACAGAGAAACCTTGTTATTCCACCTGACAATGGCCAACGGCAGATGCTTTAGGAAGGACCGGTAACCAGAATGTAATGCTGTGCTGGAGAACTCCAGCAAATTGCTGCTCAGGGACTTTGGGGCTGAGGGTAAAGTTTGGGGGTTTAATAGTCTTTGATTCATTTTTCTCCCATAATCAAGGAAACACTTGTTCAGTCCCACATAAAATCTTAGCAATATTCTGCAGGGAAAGTCATACTGTTTAGCTGTATGTTGCAGGAAGTAACATACTCCTGTGTTTCTTTTGAACCTGTTATTAGTGTTCCTCATTCCTGCTGTGAAGACACACTCACCTTTTACCATTTGCTTCATGTGTTTGACCCACGGTGTTAGACTTCTTCTGGGCAAGTGCACAGATGACCAGGGATGTACCACTGACACCAGTGATGGCTATTCCATGATCACTGTGATCACAGGGACACAAAATGTGTTTGAAAGCTTCAGGCAAGGAGTTTTTCCTCCAAACTGCTCATACTGGTAGTGTTGCCGCGCAGATTGTGTTTCCTAAGGTCTTCCATACTCTTGTTTCCTTGGGAAATGAAGAACTATGTCAAAAATGATAACTGTCCTACAGCAAGGAAAGAAATGTTATTAAAGGAGCAGATGCTGGGTGATCACAGTGTGAGCCTCTGGCAATTTAAATGACCCATGAAAAGCTGCATGAACAGGCTACAAGCTACCTAGCACACATCTCTGTTACCAATGCACATTGTGTTTACCACGCTGTTCAGAAGGCCAAGAGAGACATGCAATTGCTGGGGACATGGGAATGAGCCATCTGTTGATTCCCAGCAGCCAGCTACGGGGCAGGCATAAGAACCAGCTGAGGATCTGGGAGGGTGAGGAGAACCTGAAACACACAATCTGCCATAGCTGCTTACAGCACATATCACAGTGTGATACTTTGTGCCTGCAGTCAGGAGCTGGTTTTGCTTTCCTAGAAGAGCCCTCCAGATCAGAAAGACAGATTTATACTCTCCACCTGCACCAGTAGAGAGAACTTGGCTTTCCACACAACAGGGATCCAATGCAGTGAACAGTATACAGACTGCTCAGAAAACAAAGTGATTCCAGGGCCCCTGTGAAAGCCCAGATGCATTCATTAGTCCTGCTCTCCACTGCAGAAATGATCTTCCCAAGAGCTTCCTGACACATCACTCCAGGGGAAGGCTTATGGAGGAGGACACAGCTGTACCCTGAGACAGCCCTTCAGCTCTTCGCTTTCTGTCTCTTTGAAGTACCCTGGTTTGCTCTGCAGGGATCTGGAGGACAGCTTTGCATAGCTCTTAGAGCTTTTCTCCCTCTTCCAGACCTACTTTCAGAGCCTGAAGTTTTGTGTTATTCTGTGAATGTCACCTGCTATGTATTTTCTCACTTTACCAAGTCACAAAGGGTTTAGCAAGAATAGCTCTTCAAGATACTCTGAGCTCCAGGGTAAGGAAAACAGCTTGTGTGTTGTTGCTAAATTCAGAGGTGAACATCAAAATATAACTACCCAAACCATAGACAAATAAATGCATATGAGTACAAATGTTTATGTATTCATGGCTGTTGAACAGCAGCAGAGCACAGTGAGACCATGGCTCTTCTAAATGATGTGGGTGTGGATGAGCTGTATGACCTGAGTGAAAACACAGCGCAAACTATGAATTTTCTGATACACAATGGAAAGCATGATGGATATATGCTGTGGGGTGATACTACATGGCAGAGAGGTGTGTGAGACATCCTGTGGCTGCCCACCACCAACCACTGTATTGCAATTATTGTCCTTCAACGAGCCATCCTCTCCAAGACCTCTTAGAGACTTGCATTGGAGAGGTCCCTGAAGTGGAGAGAGGAACAGGGCAGCTCTGCCTATGGATATCCAAGCTAAGAGCAAACACCAGCTGGGTGAAAAGTTTGGCAGTTGTTCCAAAGGAGCTGAAAACTCTGCAAGCAGAGATAAAGCACAGCCTTTACAAATGACAAAGAGCTGTGATCCAGGCCAGGTTACAGCCCTTCAGCAACCCAGGCATGGACCGGTTTGGCTGTTTTCAGAGCCAAACAGCAACATCCAAACAGCCTATTATAAAAACTGATGTTCAAGAGCTATGCTGCAATTTTTTTCTACAAATGCTTGTAGTCTGGGTGCATGGTTATTGCTTGTTCACAAATCCTTTCCTAATTCCAGTGCATTTCTTTGTTAGAGGGAAGATACTGTCACCATAGCTACCCTGAGTGATTCAGTAATGCTCTGCACACAGCTTACCAGCAGCGAAAGCAGATTTATTAATTTGGAATGTGTTTTGCTGGATTACATTCCCACAAAAGCCTGAGGTTTTTATGCAACAAAGGTGATTACAAAGTATTGAAGTGGGAAGACATTTTGGCTGCTTTCTCTTGTTTCTAAATTCTCAGTCCTCCATTGTGCTGCCAGGTCATGCTCTTACTCAGTGAGTTATTTCAACAGCAGAATTCCTTTTGTCCCTGCCAGTGCACTCTCATCCACCATTCAAGTGAGGAAAGAAAGTCACTTTTAGAGGCTTTGAAAAACACATGAAAACTAATGGATTCAGTGAACTCTGTCCCTGCTTCAGAAGGTAATTTGTCATTCTATTCATCAGAGTATCAGTGAGGTCTTGCCCCTCTTATGGTCTGTATCGCCTCCTTCCAGACAATTCGGACGGGTCTGCCTGGTCTTCCTCTAATATCATAGTGCCACTGAAATACAACTTTGTTCCTGAGTGCATGCAAAAGCGAGCTACCTACCATGTGCAAAGAGAGGGGAGCTCTGAGGGATC
This sequence comes from Forpus xanthops, assembly GCA_032466535.1. Taxonomy (NCBI): domain Eukaryota; kingdom Metazoa; phylum Chordata; class Aves; order Psittaciformes; family Psittacidae; genus Forpus; species Forpus xanthops. The sequence continues at coordinate 6,267 of JASSUY010014904.1, forward strand.
AGAACACTCTCACTGGGCAGGAGGGGTCCAGTATGAACAAAAATGTGTGGGTCAGGGACTGCAGGGTTCTTGCTGGAGGGAGGCAAACATGAGCACTTCAGCAAAAGCCATGTCTGTGGCTAGTAGGAGGCACATTTCACCCAGCAAATGAGTTTAACATCCTTTGGCAGCACTTCAGCGTGCTCTCAGTGTGACTCAAGCTGTGTCTGACAGCCCATGAGGACACTAGTGAGGCTGGTGTGACTTGGTAGGGCAGGGCAAACCCAGGTAGGGCTTCGAAGATGCACCACCTAGTACCTCTGGTACACCAGTATCCCACACCTTGTAACAGAGCACTGTAGACAGGAGGCATGATTCTGCAGCCTTTATGTGGGAGCAAAGCAAACATCTGCTCAAGCAGATATTCAGTTCACATACTGAACCATGGAAGATATTCAACCAAACATGAGCCAACAGCTAAGCTGGTGTGATGTACATCATGTACATTAGCATCACTGAGATCAGTGTTCTTGACTTATTGACTGTACTGGCACTGCTGCAAGCATGAAGAATAGTCTAACAAGGACAGAGTGCTAAAGAAAAACAAACATATACATAAAGTATTTCTAAACATAAGCCAGGCTTCTAAGAATCCCCAAACAAGAAGATGAGTAAAATTACACCTTTTAGTTAGGTTTCCTCTGTCTGCAGATGGCATCCATTTTCCCTAAAAACCTAGGTGTGGGAGATAATCCATGCTGTACTAAAATCAGTACTTAAGTCATCTGGGATGATGGTCCTTCCAGATGTGCTTATCTGCCTCCCTCAGCTACCTCTAAAACTTCAGAAGGCTGAAGGCAGATGAGATGATTCCCATGCTATGAGTAAAACTGCATGCAGCACCTTACTGGAGTTGGGTGGAAGATGAGCATGGAGCTTGTAAATAACCTGCAAATTAAAATAAAAGAAAAGCAAGAGTTTTCACATCAGGAAGCAATGTGTTATCACCAGCCAGTCCCATAATGATAAGAACTCTCTCCTTCCAAAGCCTACAAAGTGGAAAGCTTTCAATTCATTTCTCATCAGTGTCATAAGTTCTCTGGGATGTCCCAAGCCATGCCTGCCCTCTCAGTCCTGTTGTAAGAACAGACCAGATCAGGTCAATGGGGTTTGTTTGCAGTTGAGAACATCCAGAAGCTAGATCCCCTGCCACTGCTATAAGCTTGCTCTCAGATAACCCAAATGCACATAGCAGACACCACAGCAAGCATGGACAGCAAGAGACCAACAGCACTGCCTCATTCCTGCACGAGGCTCCAATAGCTTTCAGCTGCTTCAGTCACAGATGAGGCAGAGAGGTTCAGTTTCCATTCTCCCAGCTCTTCCTGGAGGAAATTCCTTCCAGATCTTGGCCAGAGGGATGTGGTCTGACTTGGTCCTTCCAGCTCTGTGGGACAGATCTGTACAGCACAAAGGTCTGGGGGGCATGGAGGTTGTGAAGATTTGTCAGCATCAGTCTGAAATCACCCCCGAAATCCGTCATTCCAGCACCCTTCCAAGAGTCATTAATATAACCAGAATTTGCATCTACCTTGCTGGAATCACAGCTCCACCTGATGCTCCAGCCAATCCCCTTTACTGTAAATGCTAAAGTTAATTACAATGGCTAAGCCAGCACTTAAATATGGGCAGAAGCAATGGTCAAATCAATCCTATTCATGCTTATAGGATTTTATAACCTGAAGGCTCTTGGCTATGGGAATTAACCTGTACGAGGATGTGAACAGCATCTGGAGGTCCCTGAAGCAACTCGTGAGCTGAATTGCCTGGCTAAAAATGAATTGTGCTCCCCTTGGAGGTGATTACATTCCACCGCTCATTAAGACGACACCTGACCAGATTATTTACCACCTCACTACACTGCATTGTCTAATTCAGCTGCCTTGTTTTGCACATTAAGCACTATTAAAAACCACGTATTTCATGGCCTCAGCTGGTAAATGATATCCACAGGCTTTCATAACAGTGTTGGAGGGATAAAATACTGAACAACCCCAAATCACACACAGCTGTCAAAGTACATACGATCACACTTTGGCCAAGCAGCACAGTCATTATTATGACTACTGTTATGATTATCCTCAGGGCCCCTGGGGATATTCATAACAAATTTAACTGTCCCCAAAAGGAATTAGTCTTGCAAGCTTGAAGGGAGATGAGCTCCCCAAGACACCGCTTTCCTGAACAATGGAAACCTTACCCACCTGCTTTTCTGTCCTGGGGATAAAAAGGTGATTTTTAGACTGAGCAAAGAAGTCAGAACCTTGGAGGTTTGAAACTACAAGGCAAAAAAAAAGCTCAATGTCAGTGTTTTGGTTTGAGATCATACTGCATTTGCCAAAAATATCAACTTAGAAAATTAAAAATCATTTTAAGCCAACAAATGTATTCTTTTTTGGGTTACAAATATCACTAGACCTTTTAAAACTAAAACACCCATCAAGGCAAATGTTCTCCTGGGAAGACCTTTAGTTTTGACAAACATGATTTTTTAATGTATTTATTTACTCACTAGCTACAAGTTCTAAATCTATACATCTTCTGTCAATCAATAATGACCTTCACCAAAGAACTGCTCAAAGGTCTTCGTACACAGGAAAAAGCCCCTACAGAAGTTATCTGGGGAACATTTCACAACAAATCTGCCTTTCCCTATTGCAATACCTTCTTGTAGACATCTAATGTGCACAAACAGCTCAGGCATCTTTCTTCATGCTGTAGGTTGATCAACCACAATTTGTTCAAAGCTTATAAAAAATTAATTCTATGCTTTTCCTGAAAACCCAGCAGCCAATATTTACATTTCTGTCCAATCCACACTCATTTCACAGTGACTAATCAGTCCCCACTCAAGGATGTAGGCTGTTTGTAAGTGTATATACATCACAGGGTAGCATATTGATCCCTGGTTTTGACCAGCAGCTTTGAGTAAAGCCACTGCCTTAAACAAATGCCAATCTGATTTTATTTTCAAGAATAAGACAATGGACACTTATGTAGCCAGAGCTGCTAAGGTTCATTCTGGCTCAGAAGGTATTTCTTTCCAGATCTTGGTTGACTTCCACGTTAATACTGGGACTGCAAGACTAGTACATAATACTGCAGCTGATGCAGTTATTTCACGGCATGGAGAATAAATTTGTTTGGCATCTTAAGTTGCATAATTGTATTAAGACAGTGCTTCATTTGCAGTTAAAACACTTTTTTTTTTATGCTTTGGGTATTTATTGCACACCTTCAGTAACTGAAATATCAATATTCTTCTGCTTCTGCTGAGCTCCATGCCAAAATCCTGCAGCCAGTCCAGGAGATTGGCTCTGAGTGCCACAGGATCTTACATTTGTTCCAGGAAAATGCTTATGGCCAGATATTTACCCCCCAAAAATCCCCAAATTGTTAGAAGGCCAACAGCAAAATGAATTACTGCCCTTGTAGCTGAACAGTGGCACCAGGGGTTGAGCGTGGAAAATAGAAGCGGAGTTTGGGCTCTATAAATGCCGTATAATATGAGGCAATTAGCACAGCTAAGTCTTCCCCTGGCGTCAGACTGGCAAGCAGACATTTACTTTCTCAGATATGCTGTGAAGAGAGATTACTCAAGTTGTGGGGTTTTGAGTCCTAAGAAGCCATAAATGCTAATGATTATTCCCACAGTAGTGTCAATCACCATAAATCCCTTCTAAGTCATGGTCTAGCAGAGGCAGCCCAAGGCAGGATTCCAGATATTTCTGAATTCAGAACCTAGTCTTTAGAGAAATTCATCCTACATCCTTCACCAAACCAGTTAGATCCAGATTGCAAGACATATTTAAGCACTGCACGATGTAAATGGCTGAAGCCAATATTGAAAACGGGGCTGTGAAGTTACTTTGCTCATTGCAAGCCTAAACGAAGAGACATTGAGGCATCTCAGTTCTGTACTTTGCCAAGTAAGGCAAATGCAATCTATCCACAGTGGGGGGGGTGGAAGGAGGAAGAGTCACTGCATGCAGAGTACTTTGAGAGTTTAAAGCAGACCTAAAGTGTATCATCTGTTATTGTCACCACAGTGTTAAGTGTAATTCTTAAATAGAATAGGCATACCTTTGGCTGAAGGCACTTCTCTGAGCCACCTGAGACAATGTCTGAGAGAGAATGCAGGGTGCACACAGACAGAGAAAAACCACAAGGGTTCCACATGAGCTTTTCTTATTGATAAACTAATGAAGCAGGTTTATTTTGTATCAGATAGGATGATAGCAGCAGCTGGAAACTTCCAAAATGGCCATGGGCCCACATGTTGTGGCTGCTAACAGTTTCAATGCCTGCATAGTAAAGAAAACAACTTCTTTTATTCCAAAACCAATGAGAGTTAGAGCCAACTTTTCATGTTCCTTGACCCATGGAAATGCCACATGTATTACAAACATATCCTGACTTCATTAAGGAGGACATCATGACTTACTCAGCCTGAGGCAAGGTTAGATTGTTTAATGAGACTATTTTGTGTGCTAGAGCCTCTCTGATAGTTCTTGCACTGTTCAGAAGGTAATTTACAGACTTCATGCAAAGGGGTAGTAAGCATAATTGCAGATATATAAAATGAGACAAATCAACAGAAATGAGCAAACTGCCCGTATTGGTGTCAGCAAATCGCTTGATTTCTTTGGCTTTGTTTTGATGAGATTATCTAATGAACAGCCTTTTTCTTTAATTGCCTACTAAATAGCCAGTGATTATGAACTGATGTTTTCTGGGGTTTTTAACTGGTTATTTCAAACTAAATGTTCCATTTCCTTGTTTTAAAAACACTGTGCTGTTTTGCATTGATGTCTGCACCATCAGCGATGAGACCAGCTTCGGGCCACAGTGACACATGTTTACAGCCAGCCCTCTGTCTGAATCATTCTCAGAAGAGAATTAAACTCAGTAGCAGTTGTTATAAAACTTCAGTGTAGTTTCAGGAAAAATACTGCCCATGATTGCACGCAGCATCATTCCTGCCTGGATGAACTCAGTTTATTTCACAAGTGTAAACAGTAACCTCTGTCATCTTCCCATTGCCCTTAAATCAGTTACACATAGTGCCACATATACATAGATGTGTTATCTTGCTTCCCAAATAGCAAAATGCATGGCAGATGGGTCTTGGCTTCCTGCACACAGGACCAGTCCTTGCTGCAGAAGCCCACAAGCTCTGAACACATTTGGTTATAACACACTGCATTATCCCCTATGGGATGCAGCACAAGCCTTTGACTCCTTGAAGACGAGCCACTTCCAGCTGCACAGCACACAGAGGAGAGACTGAGCGTGCTGCATTTGGGCAACCATCCCCTCTGCCAGCTCAGACACTGGTTGTGCATAGGGAGGGCCAGAATGGGGCCAGCCCCATTGGCGCTGCAGCACTGCAGATCCTCCTTCCCCTCCCAGCGTGGGCCTTCCATGGGGCAAGAGTTGCTGTTTTCTGTGGTTTTGCTCTGCAGCAAATAAAATAAATTACCCCATTTGTAGTAAAACCTTTGGCCTTCTGAAGCAGCTCCAGATGCTCCATGAAAGGCAGCATTTGGTAGCTGAAGCTGTCATCAATTCTAAAGGGAGATTCTGACCCCTTGAGAACTAATCTGATGACCTGAGATCTGTAATTGCTACTCCCTGCAGCTCCAGTAGATAACCCTATGCATAAATCACTATAGCATTCCAAACATCAGAAAAGCATTGCTTTTTTTTTTTTTCCCTGCCCTCTAACAGCTCTCCCAGCTTTTAAGCATGACATTCAGAGAGGAGAAAGAGGAAACCCAGGGCGGGCTAGCAGAAAGAGTGATTTTGACTAGAAAGTTTTACATTATGAAGCTGTGCAACACACAGAGAGTTGCACTTGTACATCTAAAGTGTTAAATATTACAGCTGGTGTCTCACTGAGAGATGTAATGACTGCTATGATTTCCCTATTGTTGTTTAAAATGACGCATTCCTTCACAGAAAGCCGGCGAGTCTATTTGTCTGATGAAGAGAAGAAAGTTCAGGTCTTATCTCCCGTAAGAAAGAGGCAGGAATCACTGTAGCGCTGCAGTGGGAGTTGTGCCATCACGGCAGCAGCTGCAGAGTTAAAGCAGCAGTAGCAGGACTCGCTGATCACTGCACAGATTTAAGTATCTTATGATGAAAATCCCTCCTCTGTCACTCCTAAAAGCATCAGAAAGCCCTTTCTCCAGCAGCTCATGGTACTTGGTTGCTGCTCCAGCCTCTGGGAAGCAAAGGTATTGGCATCTGTTACCATCATGCTCTTTTACTCATTGTCAGTTCACTGAGTTCAAGGAATCCAAATGAACATCAATTCACAGCTACAAAATCACTCCTGTCAGGCACGTACCTGTTGGATGCTCTGACGTTTCAATCTGCTGTAGATTGCATTTGACTGAAGCTATTACAGGCTGATAAGGACCTCAACAGTTGAGCAAATGTCCACGCAGAACAACCAACTCCCCTTTAAGCAGTAATTTCCAGAATAGTTCTGTGGTTTCTGGGTGGTCAATAACATTGGAAGATGTCAGTAGTTTTAAAGCTTGTTTAAGACAAATTGCCAGTTTCCTAAATATAAACCATCTAGATTAATTTTTAACCACATTCATTCCAAGAATGTGGAGCTAAATCACTTTTTACAAATGTAATTCACAAACAAGTGATGACAAGTGTTCCTAGCTGCTTTGATGAGGACGGAGGAGAAAAATAGAGGCAAAACTGCTGCTTTACATTTCTGGCCATAAGGGCTAGTGTTTTGCATAGGAAGCACATATTTACCCTGTCTACAAAGCCAGTTTGCTCAGTGTCACAGACTTCAAATAGGTCCAGGTAACCCCTGTTGTTCACCTGAACAGACACATTCAATCTCATTCAGTGCATGGAGAAAACTCAAAGAACACAGTCAAAACAGTAACAGGAATACAGACACAGGAATACAGACAACCTTTCCACATCAGGACATCACTTCTTGGGCTGCAAGGCAAGTGTGGCCAAGGCAAGTGTAAAGTAGGATCCACACTGACAAACCAGCCGGCCATCACTGACCTTGGAAAGCCACCCTGACTTCATCCCATGAGCTTACCTCCTCTGCTCTTGGGCTGTGTGCTTCATTGTCTTCAAGCCAAACCAATGTGATGCTCAACTGCAGCAGATCCCACTGCTTTCCTTGAAGGGTGAACTTACTTCTGGACAAACTGGGAAGGCAGGGAAAGATAAAACCCTTGCTCTGTGCTCCTCCATGCTCTGGTACTGCTGATGTTCCTGCATTGCAGAGCTGTTTTATTGAGCACAGCCTGAGAGTCAGCATACTTTGTTCAATTTCCTGCTCTTCCACAGACTTCACATGTGATCTTTGACAAATTCATTTGGAAGATGTTTAGGCACCAAAATTCCATTTATATCAACAACAGGAAAACATCAAAATAATTTGTAGTAATTACTGGGCTTCAGTTCCCATTATATATGCAGTTATGTATCCTATCAGTTCAGAATGCCCTCCCAAGCAACGTTTTGAACCTATGAGATAGTGAACTGGTCAGCTCTTTCCAAATTCAGACTCAAGAGTGAGGTAACATCCCTTTTTATATGCGATACACATACAATTGTCCTCATATTTTAATTTAAGCTTTTCCATTACCTTTTATACTTACCCTCTTTCTGTGCTTTTACCTCTTTCCTGTAAATAAATCTATCCCTAACCACCAGCTGAGCTTTTCTCCCCTTTCAGTTTCTACTCTATCAGACCTGCAATACTCAGTGACCACCTGAAGTTGGGGATTTTGGGACACTGAGCAGCTATAAACTCACAAATTAAATATATGATGCAATTATAAAAGTAGCTACAGTTGTGTTGGTTATCCATAACTCCTTTTCTAGTCAATGCAGGTGCCTATTTTAGGGATCCTGTATAGGAACCACTATTTCCCTTGGTTGACTCTAAGGGAAGGTAGCTATCTCCTTTTGCCCTTACCAGAGATACTGTTCAAATGAATCCTGTTCAACATGCCTGCAGACAATCCCCAACTCTGTTGGATACGAAATCTATTGTCTGCATCTTGCAGTCTGCTGCTGGAAGAAATCACCTGTCTCTGCCCTCTTGTTACAGCTCATTTGCTCTGCAGCTCCAGATGCATGGCATGTATGGCCTGGGCTATTTACATTTCTCTGAGTTAAAAAAAGAAAGAGACAGGATACTATTTCTCCCAATGAAGCCAGACAAACATTCTGTCCTGTCAGGCAGTGTTTGACAATATACACACAAAAGTCTACAGCTCTGCTCTGAATGTTTGAATTTACTGCAGTTCCCAGTTGTACTCAGTGGGATCGCAATTCAGATGACCAAAAGAGTAGCTCATAACTCTTTTCTTCCATGCCAAACTGATAGCCCAGCCTGTACCTCTGCACCACGCAGGCTATGCCTTCATTCATTTTTAGTATGATTAGATATTTAATCTGCAGAAGAAATACCAAGTCAGAAAATGCAGAGGCTGTTCTGAATTATGATGATGCTGTTATCACTGGCAGCTCTTTGGTAACAGAAAACAACAGTGTGCTGGGTAACAGATACGAAATGAAAAAAACCTTAAACAAAGACCTTACAGAAATAGTTGTCACACCCTGTAAATGATCACTTACCAGCCTGGGCAAACAAAAAGGTAGGATTTTGCCCTTTGCTAAGCTGTTTCAAGCTGTGCTAATCAGGAAGCCTGAGTTGCTTCTGCTTCTTCCATTAAATGATCAAGTCATCTGTGAGTTTCCAGCCTGTGCTTATTCACTGTGTGTGGACTCCGAGATACACTGAAATCTCACACTGGAGGTAATTTTAAAGGTAAGCATCGAATGCAAGGCTTTAGAAAATATGAAAAAAGCACAGTATTTGAGCAAGGTTACTGGCAACGTCAAACAGCTTTTTATGTCTAACACAAAGCAGCAGAGGGGATCCAGCTCTGCTCATTGCTTTCTGTCCCCAGTTCCTGCAGGCAGCTCTCACCTTGGATAAGGCTGAATCCCTCCTAGCTGAAAGCCATGTCAGGAAGGACTCGGTGCAATGAGACTGCTGCCAAAGTGACAAGTAGGAGATGGAGTTTCAACCTTTGGCAGCAGACGGGACGACTGACTTGGTGACTGAAGGTCTGTGGAGCAAGAGCAGAGAAAAGAAGATTTGCTCCAAGTAAGCTGTCCTCGGCAGTTTTATCAGACAACCAAAAAGCCCAAGTTTGCACAGGGAGCTTTGATATATTTATGCATTTAAAGAAGTTTTCTACCTTTCAGGATAAAGGGCTTAGAGACTTTTACACAGGCAGAGGGCACTGAGTGGATGTTTATAAACAAGATTCTTGGCATACCCTGCTCACAGTACTTTGGAGATCACCAAGATGAGCATCCAGCACTGTACTGCTGCCCTGCTGCTCCTGCTCCTGGAAAATAAGGGAGTGTGAAATGAGAAATCCTTTCTGGGAAAATAGAAGGATAAGCAAATTACTCTCAAATACGTATGAAAAGGACCTCAAATATGGGCCAGTGAATCACCATTCCTGGCAAATACCTTTCAAGTAAGTCACTGTTTGGATGTTTTGGTTCCAGTGAGTCGGTAGCTAACCTTTGGTATATATCTGAGCTGCTGTCATCAACAGAGTGGAGACAGTACATAAGGCACAAGGGATTTTGTGTGACAGAGGGTGTCCTTTTCCAAAAATGCTAACCTTGATGACATTGATGACCTCACATCCTCCCCCTTAAAGAACTCATACACATGGGCAATACCACTCACTTCCCTGTTATTACTAGGGTTTGAATCCTGAAAAGACTGCACAGCAAAGCTTGTGCTTTTGTAGCAGCTATAAAATGTCCATAACACACATTTTCCCTTGCTCCTTCCAGCCCGAGTGCACTTTGGCCCAGTTATTCCTCTATGTCGGACAACAATTTATCATCAGCAGTAAGCATAAGAAAAAGATACAAAGGAGAAGTGCATGAGATCAATAACTCATGGATGCCCAAGGAGACAAACCCAAAGCTCCTCGTGGAAGCTTTGGGACTGCTGTTATATGGTACTGTTCTTTCTGTGTGGGGCTGCATACCTCCATACCTGCCATATGTAGCACTGTGTGCCAGTGCTTACAGGTTTATTCTGCAGTGTGAGCCACGCAGCTGCTGGAGCGAACACAGTGTACATCCCTGATTTTGTTTCCATACCCTGTTTTATAAAAAGCATTATTTTATTATATTGCAGAGAAAATTGCAAGATGCACTTAGATTACTGTGAAAAAGAAAGGAGCCAAAATACGTTACACACAGGTGCACTCTGCCTGTTGCAGGGAGATCCAGTTCCAAGTACAGACCTCAAAGCAGTATGGTGGTTCAAACAATCAATGATGATGATGATGGAGATAAGACAATACTCTCAGAGAGAAGTCCTTGTGAGAAGAGTCCTTGGAAGGTGGGCTACAACTGGGACATGGCTGTGTCCATCTAGCTTTTATTCCAAGTTCCCACACATGTGCTCAAGAGCCTAATTACCTATTTTGCCACCCAAAATGGAAAATGAGCCTGGAATACCAATGATGCTTAGTGCTAACAAATCTGTAGTATGCAAGTCATTAGGATCTCAAAGCTGGACTGACCTGTGGGGAAGATGATAGTGCTGCTCACAGGGCAGAAACAAAGCACTGGACCAACAGGATGCTTTTCTTTTCCAATAGTCCCCTGGGAAGAGAGCTGCCCTTCAGAGCTCAGAGAAGCTTTGTTCTAGAACACCGTTACCTTGGAAAACATTGGCTTGTTTGCTGGGGATACTAAGGAGCCCAGAGCAGCTACAGAGTAAGTTCATCTATAACATAGAATCATAGAACAGTTAGGGTTGGAAAGGACCTTAAGAACATCTAGTTCCAACCCCCCTGCCAGGGGCAGGGACACCTCACTCTAAACCATGCCACCCAAGGCTCTGTCCAAACTGGCCTTGAACGCTGCCAGTGATGGAGCGTTCACAACTTCCTTGGCCAACACATTCCAGTGCCTCACCACCCTTACAGTAAAGAATGTTCTCCTTATATCCAATCTAAACTTCCCCTGTTTAACTTTGAACCTGCTACCCCTTGTCCTCTCACTACAGTCTCTCATGAAGAGACCCTCCCCAGAATCCCTATAGGCCCCCTTCAGATACTGGAAGGATGAAATGAGGTCTCCACGCAGCCTTCTCTTCTCTAGGCTCAACAGCCTCAGCTTTCTCATCCTATCTTCATAGGGGAAGTGCTCCTGCCCCCTGCTCACTCTCATGGCCCCCCTCTGCACTTGTTCCAACAGTCCATGTCCTTTTTATGTTGAGGACACAGAACTGCACACAATACTTCACATGAGGTCTCATGAGAGCAGAGTAGAAGGGCAAGATCACCTCCTTTGACCTGCTGGTCATGCTCCTTTTGATGCAGCCCAGGATACATCTTACAAAGGGTTTCTATTTTTATACATCTTTTGACCTCAAGTCTAAAGGAAACATCAATCCACACTGTATGTGAGGTCCAGCAAATGCAGCCATGTTAGACATTTCCATATGAGCTGCAGGACCTTTAGAACTGCACACAGCCTGGCAGGGCCGTCTCTAGCGCAGTGTGTGCTGAAGATAAGCAACGGCAGATTGCTTGTCAGCAACAGTGGAGACAAATTCTTTCCAGCAACATTTTTCTTTCATGTGCCTGGGGGTGAGAGATGAAGCATGAGTGTGCAGATGCCTGACGGAGGGGGAACCTGGGGACGGGCATGGACGGGCGTCAGGAGGTACGACTTCTTAGCTTTGCTGTGTGAGTTTAGAGAAAACGGTACCTGTTTCAGTTCTCCCAGTTCTCTTTGATGGTCTCATTTGTTTAGACAATTCCCTCCTCCTGAAGGGAGCTTCTGGGGCAGTGACCTACAGCTTTCCATTGCTGCCAGGTTTCCTCTCGCTATGGCAGTATTCATAGGCTTGCTGGAAATCGATTTAGTCAGCTGCTGAAAAGAAATGAGTCTCTAACAGAAGTCTGTCTCTGTCTTTCACCCAAATGCTTTTATATCCCTATATAATTGATTTATATAGCCTTCTCCTGGCACAGCAGGTGCCCCATGGCCTGACCTTATAGCATGCAGCTCTTTTTCAGATATAAAACCAAACCTCACACCACTACATCACTGCACAGTAAGAAAGAGCATCAAGAGCTAGGCTGTACCCTGTACAGAAAACAAGTTAGCTGAATTTCTTTGGTACTTTTCAAAGGATGCTTTGTATCGAGCATCCTGAAGTCCCCAATCCCTATCAGTACAGCATTATCCTCTGATCTACTGATCAGCTTGCTGTTCTCACAAAATTAAGAGACATTACATTTACAATAATTTATCATAATCTAAGGCTTATTTAACAAAGAGATGGTTTCATTGTCAAACATGCCAAAAGACGGCTGCCTACATGTTCACGTCTGTTTCTATTTGTGCGTAGGGACGCATATGTAGATCTTTCATCTATTTTTCAGTAGTCCTGCGACCCAAACTTGCCTTATATATTCTTGCTTCATTGGCAGATGGCTGCTGAAATTTATTAGTAACTTATTTTTTAATTTGAGATATTAATAGTTTTTCACTTTCAAATTTAACAACTGGAAACTGATTACGTGGTCATTAAAGTAAATTACGGTGCTAGTAGACTTCATGTAAGGAGAAAAGCTACAATGGAAATACAAGATTTGGGTCTTCGGTGTATGTTCCTCATGTATAAGATTGTTCTGACCTCTAATCTTTCATCTCTTTGAAGCCATTGAAGGGCTACATTTTGACCACTTGATTGAAAACCTGGCACGAGTGAGGTCTGGTACAGAACAAGACTTAGGTGAGGATAGGATTGAGGCTATGTGTACATGGGAACTCAGTTCACTTCTACAAAGCGCTGCTTTACAGCTTTTCCTTCTAGTGTGAGAAAAGACTTTGCTTCTGAAAGGGACAGAGAAAGCTGTGTCTGAGCAGCCCTTCCTCTCTCCTGGGAGTCTGTAAAAAGCATACAAGCGCGAATCAGGGTTGATGGACATCTGATTGTTCTCCCTTTCTCCCACTCCTAAGCAGCCTTTGCACCTCACTTCTTCTTTGCCTGCTTTGTCTTCATCTTCTCCTCCTTCACCCAACTCCACTGCCCTTTTTTCACCTTTATGGTAGAGGTTGCATTGCAGCCCAGCCTGGCCCCACAGCTGTCAAGATTTCCATTTAAACTCCTTATGTCGTGATTAATGGAGATTTGCTCACATATCACATTTGCCATTAGGCTCTCACTGTTTTTCTTACCTTTCCACTCTTCTCCACTACCAGCCATGCCCCCACTGCCTGCTGCAGAGTCCACTGTGCTGCCTTGAATGGAGATTTCAACCGTTATGGCCAGCCTTGGACCTCTCACCCCATTTTAAACAATTTTAGCCCATCCCAGCAGCCCATCTCACTTTTCAACTCATAAATAACAAGAGCTTCAACATGAAGATTGCTCTGGGTACCTGCTATTTACATTGCAGACACATGGGTCACTGGACAATGACCTAGTATGGGACATCTTAACGCCAGGGAGGAAGAGCAACTGCCAATGGGCTGGCCCCACATGGTTTACCTCAATTCATACATCTTCTGTAAACAGCTATGAGGCAATAGGTAAGAGCAACAGACTCGTTTCCATACCCGTGCAGTCTCAGCCATTTGTTATCCAGCCTCCCCAGCTATGTCTTCCCAGCTGAAGACAAAGCCCTAGAACAGAAACAATGCTTTACAATGCTGACCTAGTTACACATCAGCAAGCTGGTGAAATCTGCAACAGGGTAAAGATAATGAATGATCGCATTGCACAGCTTTATCCAAACCCCAGCTTAAAGGGCCTCAAGAGATCACATCAAGATGGCAATTTAAATGAGATTTACAGCCTTCAGGTCTGTTCCTGGGGCACTGAGGGCTATGGAGGCCAGTCAGCATGCTCAAAACCACTGTAAGTACCTCTGAGCTTCCTCTGTGTGGTCTGACATAAAAGCAGAGTGGGGGGAAGTGACTGGCAGTGGGGAGCTAGTTTATCACATGAAGATAATGCCAACCAGGGGAAGGAACAAAGGAAAATGCACATCATCATTTATGCTGGTCCTTCATTCCTGCTAGCAGAGAAGTATCTAGAGGGACCACAAACCCTCTGGGACAGGGATTGTGCCTTGATCTGCAAATACACAGAGATACTGAATTCCCACTGGCGTTTGTTTGAGCATCAGAGGCCCAAGTACTTTTGCTATAAATCCAAGCACCCACAGTTCTTTTCCTATATTTAATCTCATAAGCATGCCTTTGTATATAACTTACATCTGGTGACATAAAGACATACCTTTGCCTGGAGATCCCAAAGGAGGCGTTCCCTAGCACAGGAACTCAGTTTTCCACACTGGTAAGTTGTTACTATGGTCCTGGCACATTTTTGGCCCTCAGACCAGCAAGCACTGACCCAGATAATCACCAGACACAGCTCAGGGGCACGCACGTTGCAGACATCATTGCCAACAGGCAGCCTGGATGCGGCCATGATGTACGTTCTGAATGTTTCCCTGGAAAAGATGGGCCACCGCACACCAGCTGGGCTCTGCAGCAGGGAACAAGTACAGGCACATGCCTTTAGCCTCATCTAGTCAGTCATTAAGCAAACTGGCCAGGGTCAGAGCAAGAATCTGTGTAGAAGAGGAAATGCTGGTGTCCAGGGCTCTTGCTACAGGCGATCCTTCCCATCACAGAGCCAGCGAGCTATGGGGTGTCCCAGCATCTCCAGCCCCCTGCTCACCTCGAGCTTTGAGGAAAGACTTGCATTGTTTCATTTCCAAGGACAATCATCTTTCCTTCCCTCTAAAGCTTTGCTGCTGTTCCAAAATACACCAGAAGCTGAAGCAGCCCCAGTCAAGCACAAATGAACAGGCTGACACTCCTCTGCCTTATCTATGACCCCTTTATTAGGTGTCAAATGCACCCTCTCCCCTCAGAAGCAAACACAAGACACGTGTGGGAACCCCATGCCCTTAGAGACGCATGGCAACGCAGAGGATCAACCTGGGAAGTTGCAGGGATTGCTGCTGATGTGCTGCCTTGCAGAGGTGCCGCAGGGTGCAGGGTTTGCTGGCTTGTGTTTGACACCAGGCCAGCCCCAATGGAGCTGTGGCTGGCTCCCTTGGAGCATGGCGGAGGGCTGTTGCAAGTAGAGGTAAAGCACCCAAGTTTGGACTCCAGATCTGATGCTTGAACCATGGAATAGTATTTCTGCTTGTGGTTTACCTAGAGAAAAGAGGTTGAGTTGTTCTGTTCACACAGATTGGATTCAGGATGTCTTTGGTCAGCTGAAATAGAAAGTACTGCTTGAATTGACCATGTTAGTTTGAGCTTAGCTGTCTCTTCACAGCCCTGTATGGTACCCAAGTAAATGACCTGTCTGACCTTTGTATAACCACTCCTCTCCAACTTCCATCTTCTGTTTTCTTGTTTGCCCTTACTGAGATTTCATTCCCCCATTCTCCTGGCACCACATTGTGGCCTGGAAGGACGAGCCTGAATTAACACTGAGAAGCTGAAGCAGGGCCAGGTTACAGGGATTACTGCAAGAACTGCTGTAAACCTCAGATACCTGAGCAAGTGGTTTTGAAATCTTCATCTATTTCTTTTATGCCTTGTGTCACTCAGGACTCCAAACTCAAACGTGAAGAGCAAGCAGACCAGCACTGTGAAGCCAGAGGAACAGAACCCTGAGCTCCTGCCAATCTTTTTTCCCTAGTCCACTCTAGAGGTGTTATAATATATAGACTTCATCAAATAGAGCTTCCTTCTAAGTTGATATTCCCACTACACTAGGGTATTTTGTAAATTCATTTAAGAGCTCCCGTTTTCCCAAAAGCTCATAGAAATTAACTGGCTGTTCAATATTTATACACCCACAGTTTTATAGAAAATGGCAGAATTAGCAACAGTTTGGGTCTCCTGACTTGCCTGCAGTGCTCCTACCCACAGGACAGTGCTGACAATTGGCATGGAACATGATGACTCCTCTCCAGTTCAAGTGATGTCCACTCACCCTTTGACTTTAGTGGAGCTAATGAATAAAGATGCACATTGACATGATATTTCTCAGGCTGTTGCATGTCTCACTCATGCTGGTGGGTCAGGACTGTGTCTGCAGCTCTTATGTAACACACATCAGTAATAGCATCCCTGGGAAATACTTCCTCCCTGCCGCCCGACTCGTCACTATATATAACTCCATCGTTATCTGTGAAGTCTAGAGGAGGCAGAGTGACAAACCAATCAACAGGAGTATCCAACTGAATCCAAAAATACCTTTCAAAAATAACTTTTTGAGGCTGGGGGAGACCAATTTGTTTATATAACATCTTATCTAGAGATGATTAATAATAATCAAAGCTGACTGTAAGAGCAACCATTTTAAAAGTGGACTAGCTTTAAGCCTGATAAACAATTCTGTTCAGGTTTTGTCTTCAAGGTGACCCCCATGTTTTACCAAAGGGAAACTCGTGAGAAACAACGAGGGTCAGTGTCCAGCTGAAAAGTGAAGAAATCGATGCCATAAGAGCAGTAGACAGGCAGAAGCTGTCGCAGCCTTTGTCATCTTGCAGATACACATGCACAGAGCAAGACTGTGGGGACGCTGTCTCCACAGACACCTCAGGAAAGGAGACAGGATAGAGATTCCTAGATGCAGCTGTATTCCCATCAGTAGTGTCTGCTTGTGATAATGGCAGAAGATTGGCAAGGCACTTTGTAAAACTCTTCCCATTCACTCTACAGCCAAAACTGGCCTACTGAGCAAGTTTTGCTGCAAAGCTCTCGCTGTGCATGGCTTTGTATTGGAAAGTATGTTTATTCTTTGGGGGCAGATGGCTGATTAGGGGCTTCTCTTTAACTGAGTGTGGAGTAAACCCCTTTTTGAAGTTGTTTGCAATAGAGAACACCTGGGGTGGCAATAAAGCCAATCCGATTTTCAATTCCTGCTATTACTCAGCCTGTTTTCTCTCCCTCCACAGCAAAAGCCTTGCAGGATCAGTCTCCCTACAGCTAATTTTAATTTCCTAGTAATGAAATGTGAAATTATGCTGGGAAATATGTGCATAGGATTTGATGTCAGATTACAGAAGTGCACTGCAGCTTTCTATCGTCTCTCTGAGATGATGTGTGTTTACCCACATCTACACACCATTTTCTGTATTTTATGGGCTGAGTGCTTACAGCTCCTATTAAACTGGTGAGAGTTATTGGTGTCCTTCACACCTGAAATAAGTCAGCTCATTAAAGGAAACTCATTCCAGTCTACAGAGGTTTTACAGCAGCACTCATCAGCTCTTTTTCCAGGGACCTTTTTCCAGTAGTGACCTAAAGCACAGAGGAAGTTTTCCATGAGGGAGCTAGACTCTGCGCTCAGGCACTCAGGCAGTTTGTGGTGCAGCTCAAACCATACAGATGACTTTTCTGAGATGAATCTGCTTAAAAGGAAGTTTCTAGGCAAGGTACCAAGAAGGCAGAATCTTAAAATTGCCCCTAAAATATCTGCCTTAATTTCCCTGAAGTCATGGCCATTGCCTGAAGTTCCTCCTTTATATAAAGTAGATCTACAATAAAGAACTTGTTGTACTGCTAAGGAGACCCAAATCTGATCCTCCAATCTTCACTGCCTCCCTTGGTTCTGCTAAATCTGCAAGGTGCCTTAGTTTCCTGAGATATAGTCCTGTAAATGGAATGAATGGACAAAAATTCACTATAACTTTCTTCGCAAAAAATCTTGACAAAACATTTCTAAAGAGGCACTTTGCAAAATTCATGCTTTCTTATTGCCTTTTCCCATGTGTTTCCCTGATAGAAGAGACAAAAGCAGTAAAGGAAAACCTTGAATGCTATCCTCTGCTATCTTGTTACCTTTGATTTCTGAGCCAGTCCTTAGCAGCCCAGATGACTGATCTCTTCATACAGCACCTTCTCAGTGAAATCTGGATGAAACAGTTCTGGAATGAGAAGGTGCTGCATCATCTGCCTCATTCCTTCTCCAGCTTTATACCTGCAAGATCTTGCCCCTTGCAAAGCTTCCCCTGAGTCCCCCTCCAGTATCACAGTCTGATGACTGTGGTTGTTTCACTTGCCTATAAGCATCCAGCAGGCAGCAAATATCTACAAACCATAACACTGAGACTGACTCATCTCCCACCAAAATTATCCTGTTATAGTGCTGGGTCACAGGGAATCAACACCTTTAGTCAGCTCAACCTAGGAGAAGGTGGTGTGTTCCTCCATGAAGAGAGGGAACTACAGATGGAAGAGAAGTGCAGGGGAAAAACACTAAGAAAGGCATAGGAACTTACAGGCCAAGATACTACTTACCAAGCCAAGCAAAAACAACCTTCTGTTTAATTTACAAATGATTTCAGGGGTATCATAAGCAGAGATTGAGCCATTTTAAGCAAAATGGGTTTTGCAAACAAGCCCATAATAAATGCATTTATTTTTGACTGGCTATTCCCCAGTAATAAGACACAAGGACTGTTTAATACCTTTATTTGTTTCCTGCCTGTTTAATGTTCCTCCTCAACAGCAGTTTAGGAGCCCTGAAGGAAGCACGGGGGCTGTGTATGAGCTCTGCTGCCTGTCTGGAACATTATTCTGATGGCATTTTAATCTGGTTCAGCTGTGGTGTGGAGAGATCACTGCTTTGACTGGAGATACGCCGAGCTATTTCAGTTAAAGGTCTTCATGGAGCACACACTCGGGGCAGCACAGTGACTGTCTGGAAAGTCAAACTAATTTGATAGCTTTTCCACCTCACCACAAGCTGCTTTGGACTGTGCCCAGTCAGAGTCATGCAGTTAAACAGACAGTCCTAGGTGCAACCAAACTGCAGCTTTTTACACGAAAATGTGGTCATTTTGGCAACATTTTGACATGAAAATCTCCAGATCAGCCCTCACCAGGTTTAGTTGTGTAGGCTTAGCCAGAAAGTTGCCAGGGTTGTTGTATAACCGTTTAGCTTTTCAGTTCCCAGAGGACTGTGAAATACGTAGTACATGTTAGCACTATCTTATAGCACAAAGATACACACTGTACCATACTGGTCCTGCACGCTGCTCTGCTGGAGGCTGTGGCAGAGAAAGAGCTGAGAGCTGTGGTCCAGTCAAAACTAATGCTTGAGTAAGTGACCCTGCTGAGCCCACTATGGGCTTTGGCTTAACCATGCCAAACTGGGAGTGAAGGAGGAGGGTATATTTAACCCATATGATGTTGGTGAATGCAGTGTTCAACCCACAGGAGGAACAGAGGAGGAGGTGAGGTACCATCTGCTAAAATTTGCAGCCAAGAGCCTCAGAGGGAGAAACCACCACAGGGCTGAAAAGTTGCTGAAGATGCCAAAGAAGAACATGGTATTGTGCACAGGCACTGTACATTGTCAGAAAGATTCCCCACATGACAAAAATAACCATTTAAATTAGGATCTAGATCAGCAAATCTGAGGGGCCATGCTGCAACGCAGCATGGGCTTGGGAAAGGAAGGTTTGGGCATTTACCCAACAAGATTACAAATCTATACACTACTTGGGCTTTCCTGAGACACTTGACTGTTTCAAGGCATGTTGATCAATCAACATGCACAAGGGAGCTGTTGGCATCAGAAGAGGCACAAGATGCATCAGAGGCTGGCCCACGGATAGGTCTTCAAGTGCTCTCAGGTGCAGACAGTACCAGAAGGGCTCCTGCAAAGATCAGGCTTTGAGACAGCATTAAGTAAATGTTTCGACTGTGATACAGGGTTTGCTTGTAAAATATGCAGAAGATAACAAAATCAGGAAAGTAGCAAGCAAGCAGGAGAATGGCTTGCCTTTGCAAAGTGATCTAACTACTTGGTAAGACAGCTTCAAACCAAAAGGATGGATTTGAATGCGGGAAACTGTCATAAACAGCCAGTTTCTTTACACAGGATAAAGAAAGCATATTACTATGCATGGCACAATGTGGTCAATGGTTCTTTGATAGCAAAGCACTAAAATGGGCTGACATCTGTTGGGTGTCACAGAACACACCATCAGAGTTACAGCTATTGGAAATACTCCTCATCATGTTGTGAACTTTAGTCTGCAGGGTGGGATTTGCAGAGGTGCCCCTTCAGAGAGGGCTCCTTGACATTCCAGAGACAGCAGGAAGGAGCAGAGAGCAGCTGCCTGGTTTATTCTCAATGCCCCATCATTACTGAAGAAATACATGGCTTTGAACACATAGCACACCAAAGGATTTGTGATGAGTGCTTGACTGACACAATTACTAATGTATTTTAATTAAGAGAATATGTTAGAAGAGCAATCATGTCCGTGACAGTCAGAAAGGTTATTCTGACTAATAAGAAAAAGCAGTTTGGAGTATAATATCAATATTCTGATTTGTAAAAGCCCCAAAGGAATGACATTAAACTGATGGGAAAGGTCTTAACCACCAACATTTTTAACTCAACAGAGATCTCTTTACTCTGTCCTTTCCTAATGGAAAATGAGAAGTTTCCCAAGATTGATAACGCAGCCCAGAGCAGCAAATGCTCAATACTCAATGGAATCATCATGTGCATTCATCTTGCAGATAAATATTCAGGAAAGAAACGACTATTCCAGGCAGCTCATAAACTAAAACATATGTATCAAATACGTGTTTCAGAAAAGCCAGTGCCCTTTCTGAAAGACTTATAGGCATTGGACTTCACAACTTTGTCTTTGCTAACTACTGCATACCTCATCTAGGAATAAAGGTGAGAACAGAGGGCAACTCTTTAAGACATACCTTTCTTTCAACTGAGTTTATCAAATACATGCTGCACTTAGACGTGTCAGCCCGCACAGGAACATCATCTCTTATCACCACTAGGAGATGGGGAGATGGGGCAAGGGGGTCCCAGCACAACCTGGTCAGTCATTTGGCAAGACTGTGTGGAGTGTCCACTTCAGCAAATGGGTAACAGTCCTGTGCACCATCACAGGGTGCACTTGCAGGTGAGGACACAACATGGACAGTCCTCACATCCTGCAAACATCTATGGCTACCTGAGCTCCCCAGTCAGGCTCCCTCAGAAAACATTCCTTTAATGCTAAGGATCAAAAGAGATGCTATCCCTCAGCAAATCATCCTCAGTGTTTCCTTCCTCCCAGTTTCCTGGTTTTTTTTTGCCTCAGTCTGGGGCTATGCTCAACCTCCTAGACAATGAGACCAGAACTGATGCTAGCCTATTTGGGGGCAACAGCACTTCCCAAACATTTTCCATGATACATCCAAAGGCATAAAAATTGATTCCTGTAATAATGCGTTATAAATAACCATATGCTCTTCTGACATTTTATACACTTAAAAGGCAACTTTAATGCTGCCTCTGTTTTAACATGTTCCTGAGACATTCATAGGTATGCAACATCTCCTCCCAGCTCTTCAAGACTCAGTCCCTGGGATGAGGTTCCTTTAACTTCTGTATACATAGCAGTTAGCTTCTTCATGCTTTCTTTATAGTCCATGGAGAGAAACGGGCACATCAGGTGATGCTAAAGGAGATCTAACAGACCATAGTGTAAGAACTGCCTGAGCCTCTCCACAACCTACAGAGGAGCCAGGAGCCACCATCTCCCATGCAGACAGAAGAGATGGGCTCCACTGAGTTCTGGACAACACTTGTGCTTTGTGCATGCCAGACTCCTGACTGCGTGTGCAGTGACTCAGTGGCCCAGATCTGGCTCAGACACCCAAGCTCTTCAGGGCCATGTTGTCTGCCATGGATGAAGTGCAAGTAAGGTGAAGACAGGCTGAGCCTGTCCTTCAGGGTAACTTTGTGGTCCTTCCTACCCTTGTGCTCTGATACTGTCTCTCATGGAACCTAGGGGTGGCAAACCCTCGACCATGTAAACCTGTGCACAAGCAATGAATTTTGCCTTCTGCCTGGCTCCAGCCTGTGCATGAGCAGCAGCAACAAAATAGAACGTCTATCTCCTAGCCACACCATGACCATCACTACTCTGATCTCGGAGCAACAAACCACTCTCACCATGGCCTCACTGTTAGTTATAAATGTTTATCGTTAACACATAGAAACACAAAAAACTACTGCACGTCCCTTGTGCTAGGGGCTGTACAAACTTAGGACAGAAGAGGTATTTGCCCTCTTAATAAGAAATGCCGCATTAAAATGCAACACACAAATCATCCCACCTATTAAGTTTTTAACAGAGAACACAGGTTTTGACCTTTATTACTCAGCATTTGAACCAAGCGCAATTTGAACAAGAAAGTCTATCTCTTTGCTTACCAGCAGAGATGTTGCTTACCTCTTCCTCTGTTTCCTGTGCTGATTCCTGCCACTCATGACTGTCCAGCCTTGGGAAAGATCTCCTGTTGTTATTCTTAGATAATAGCTCAACTTTAAACAACACCTGAGCCACATTCAACAAAATGCCGGTTCCCAGCAAAGGAGCAGCTTGGTTTCAAGGGTATTCAAAGGATATTTGAAATCTTCAAAGTTTTCAAATGGTACAGTGAATAGCTTGGTGGGAGAGCAGAAGGTAAGGATGATGTCTCCGGCATAAACTGGGTCTCCAAGGGAGAAAAAAAATAAGTGTAATTACTGATAATTCCTGTTACATGCCTCCAAAAGTACAGAGGTGATGGCAGTGCTGAGAATACATACCAGAGTAGTTTCATGATCAAAAATTCTATTGTATCGCAAGCCATTATCATAAAGTACAACAAAATGAGAACCTTAGCCCAGGTCCCAAAGCCAATAAATGCTAAACCAGCAAATGCTGACTGCAAGTAAGGTGTGAGGTAACACAACTCTGAGACCACGTGCAACAACTCCAAGAACAAATAAATCAATATTTGATACGTGACTATCAATCCAAAACAACGAGTGCTTACAACACATTTGTTATGACACACTCTGGTCAGATCTGTCGTTACCTCAACCCTTCGTGCCCCATGTTGGGCACCAAAAAGAACTGTCATAGTTTTAGCACAGTCGGTAACTCAGAACCATGCAGACGCTCACTCACTCCCTCTTTATCCCCCCTGCTTCTGGAGGATGGGGAGGAGAATCAAAAGAACATAAATCCCAAGGGTTGAGGTAAGAACAGTCCAGTGATTAAGGTATAACACAAACCACTGCTGCTACCACCAGCAATAACAAGGGAAGTAACAAGGGGAGAGAATACAAAACTAAACGGGGAAAGGGAAAAAGACAATAAACACAAGTGATGCACAATACAACTGCGCACCACTCACTGACCAATGCTCAGCCCAACCCAAGCAGTGACCTGGGCCTTTCAGGTGACTCCCCCCAGTTTCTATACTGGGCATGATGTGCTGTGGCATGCCATGCCTTTGGCTAGTTTGGGTCAGGTATCCTGCCTCCAAGTGCTCCTCCTCACTGGCAGAGCACGACAGACTGAAAAGTCCTTGATCACAATAAGCATTACTTAGCAACAACTGAAACCATCAGTGTGTTATCAGCATTGATCTCAGACTAAAGCCGAAAACACAGCACTGCACCAGCTCCTAGGAAGGAGGAAAATAACTGCTATAGCTGAAACCAGGGCACTCTCACATTCTGACATCTTCCTTATCTGAGTTTTTCAATCTGAATCCTTCTGCCCAAATGCTAATCCCAGCTTGTTTACAAAGTCACAGAAAGCCTGTGCCTCCGTTCTCTCCCCCTGCCCTGGGGAATAAGAAAAGAATAGCTCAGGTTTATGCCTTAGTTCAAGAAAATGAGATGAGTGGAAATGAATGCAAATTTTGCTACAGAGGTGAACTGCTGAAAAAATGAAACCTGAAGTTGAAACTTAGGGCTCATCTTCATTTAACAGAAGAAACACTTCCTGCTCATATCTCACAATATTTCTACAGATATTAATGCTTAAAACAGGCCCACTGGGCAAGGACTTTCAAATTCTGGTTTACAGTTGAATAAACAGAAGAATCGTGAGACAGAAAGCAGATTGATGCTTTACTGCAAATACTGGCCACATTTTCCCCCTTTTAGCAGATGCAGACAATGTATTTCATATTTAAGAGATCCCTAGGAGACCTGTTGTAAATTAGCATTTATATGCAAGTGGCCTTTGAGGAATTTGGCTTCTTTATTCTTTAAAGAGAAGAAGCAATAGGTCAGATACAAAACTCTTTCCTGAAGCTGGTGACATTCATTGCTGACTTGAAGCAAATCCCATACAACGGAGCAGAAGCAAAGAAACGACAAGAAATCCTATTTTTCCTGACATCCTGACTTTGTATCTTCTCTACTGCTTGCCTACCACCCAAATGAAAACACTGCAGTCAGTGAGGGTGTTTCCACTGATGTGTTGAGCAAATACACAGAAAAAAATGGCACCTTTTGGGATCCTATAGAGCTTTTTTTAGGGAGGAGAAAATAGACAATATGGCTATACATACAAGTGAAATGTAGGCAGCAAAACACGGGGACAGTTTTATATAAGTATAGCATTTATAGAACCAAAATGCAAACAGATCTTATAATTTAGTTGCATTTTCTATGCCATAAGAAGAGCCTGGGCCATATTAACCAAAATCAGCTTTGCCAGCAAGCATGTAAGTGTGTGTGTGCATTTCTGTGGTGCTGATTGATTGCTGTGCGAGTCATAGAATAGTTTGGGTCAGAAGGGACCTTAAAGCTCATCCAGCTCCAACCCCCTCCCACCGGCAGGGACACCTTCCACTAGACCAGGTTGCTCCAAGCCCCATCCAGCCTGGCCTTGAACACTCCTAATGAGGCTGCCAGAGCTTCTTGGGGAATCTGCTCCCAACTCTCACCAGCCTCATGCCATAGGAAACTTAAGAGCTCTGAAATGCAGCTGTTTGCTTAATATTTTCTACTGATGGCAACTTTTTCCATGCCTGTCTGCTAGGTCATGGGTGAGCCATTCCCTACCCCAGCACCTCTGGCACCACAGTCTGCAAAGAAATGGCATCCTCCAAGTCACACCTCACCTCCTAAAAGGCAATGTCAGACACGTTGCATTGATCCACATAAATGCATTGAGACAACATGAATTCAGGCCAGAGGTGTCTGGCTATATCAGTATTCTTAGGATAGTGACAAACATAATCAGTGAGACTCTCAAAAGCACCGAGTACAGGTTTTTGAACTGCTATTGAGTTCAAACAAATTACAGTTAGCTCAATACAGGCTGAAGTTCTGCTTCAGGAAGTCTTATTTCAACTTGGTAAAGTTCAATTACATTTCCAATCTCTATCTGACAAATTTTATTCATCCTCTTCCAGATTTAGGAACTGGTATTTGTACAGCATTCAATAAATCAGAGCTTCAGAGTCAAGGCACATGCTACAGCCATAAAATACAGCAAGGACAAGTAACCATGACGTGACTCATCTGAGACAGAATCAGTGCAAATCAAAATAAATATCCAATTATAAAATCACTGTTGCCTCAGAGACTGTGATAAAGAAGCCTGCTGTTAGAACTGTCTCTGACCTTTTCACACCCAGGTATTTGCTGCTATTCAAACATCCAAGTCCATTTGTTCTCTTAATAGTGTGATCGATTAGATCCTGGAGATAGTGGGTTTGTAAAGAGCACTTTCTCCTGTGATCGATTAGATCCTGGAGATAGTGGGTTTGTAAAGAGCACTTTCTCCGTACCTTTTCCTCACATACACCAGCCTGTTATGGTAAAAGATTATGCAGTATTATTTTCTACTCATCTCTTGGCTGCTGCACAAACAAGAACCACTTCTACTACTTCTAGGTAAACTGATAAGAATTTCTCTATTCTACTATTTGCTGATTTTGTTTGTATTTCCAACCAATCCTGGAACATTGCTCCATTTATGCAGATAATGAGTTCTGGTGTAGAACTAAGCATTTAATCTGTGGTTTGCTGTTTAAGTCTAAACTCTTCATGGCATTCTTGTAATGCTAACACATTTTAGGAGCTCAAGTCCATATAGGAAAGATGAAATCCTGGTTTGCATGGGGAAGGCAGAGGAGGATTTCACTGAAAGCATCTACAAATTAAGTTTTTCAGGCAGGCTGCTCCTTGGGGACAGCACTTATGTGCCTAAGTTTATATTGTTTCCCATACAAACCCAAAGGAGAAGTTTCATATTTTTAAAATGCTTTTCAACAGCACAGCATATTTACTTCTAACAACAGGTTTTAGGTTTCCCAGCACTGCACATGTGTGGCACAGACATTCCTCCAGCAACAGCCTCACAGGATCCCCACGGGACTACACAAGCCAGAGTTTCACCCATTAACCTCTGCCTGTAACTTAGCTGCAGCAGGTCCCATGGGCAGCCTGCAGTCCTGACTGGTGCATTTCTAGTGATGTGGAGCAGAGCTTTTAAAACAAGAAATTCACAAACAGAAAGGTTGAGAGTCGGGGGTGTCAGCTGCTACACTCAGTTCAGCTTTTCATTTTGCTACTGCACTGATTTGTTCACTGCAATTGGCTTTCTGCAGCTCTTTATTCATAGGAAAAAAGCCCAAAGAAAACCCCTCAACTTTTGGATGTGATAATGTGGGGAAATGCTCATGTTAAATGAAGGATAATAAGAGGAATTTTCCTGGCACAGGAGCGAGCCAGAAGCAGCAAGCTGAGAGAGAGGACCCACATGAGGCACTGGCCTGGGGAACAGAGGGGCATAAACTTCAGCGCTACCCCCTTGTGTGACATCGAGCAAAACAGTTTCACTGCTCATCTGTAGCCTGGTGACATCAGCAGCTTCCCATCCCTCCCGCTCCTCCTATCCCACTTATTCCCACTATAAACTCTTTGGAGCTGTGCCTCTATTTCAGTATGTGTTTATACAGTGCCGACATCGGCTGCATGCACAGAACTGCATCAGTACCAAATCCTGAATGCAAACCAGGGAGGAAACATCATTCCTGAGTTGCCAGCTCACCTCCCTGCCCCATGCCAGCATCTTCCTGCCTCTGCAATACAGGTAGCACCTACTAAAATGCTCTCAGTCTCTAGTACGCATCCCTCAGCAAGCCTGAGACCTCTCCTCCTGCAAAGCCTCTGCAGGGGACTGGAGGCTTTCCCAGGCATTTAATTGACTTCAGATTTTACCTGAGCATCTCAAAATAATAGTGAGAAGGAAAAATACTTGTGCTATAATTAAATATACCAGAAATAACCTTACATTTTCCTGACGCTGCTTAAATTAGTATTCATTGGGCATAAACCACTGTGAATACACTTACGAAATGATTCATTTGTTCATTTGTCTATGCATGTTGATAACTATACACCGAGAACCCAACAGTTTATTAACAGCCTCATTTACTTTAAGGAAGCTGCTGTCATCCACAAAGCACTGGCCAGCTGCCATGCACCCCTTCACCTTTCCCTGCTGCCTTCTTAAATCTCCCATTAACCTCCTGAGCATTAGGCATTTTTTCAAGGAAAACAGCAGCATCTGCTTGGAGACAATTGCTGCCCATCTGCTCACTCACCTTGCAAATATCTCTTGGCCTCTGCCCCTTCCCCCATCCATTGCATCTTTCTGATGCAACTCATTACTTCCAGCCTGAGCAGTCATTTCTCATCATGATTTGTTACTTTGCCCCTGCTCTGTGTAAGAGAAGAGGAGCTGGAGCTCTCCTCCTCTCTTAACCAAGCAGCTAAGATCAGCCATAAACCAGATCATTTGCTCATGGTGTGATTTTGAATGAAGCTGTTTGAAGTTGCCATTTTTCTCCATTAGGCACAAGGTGCCCACAAGAGCCATCCCTTTGCTCCTGAATTTGCAGGGAGGTTGCCAGAAACTGGCAACTTTCCCATCCACGAATACTGTCAATGGTTATCCAGCCTCTTTGGATATTTCTGAGTATCCACGTGAGATAAGTGAGTCGGTGCCATTATCTCATTTTATAAGTGGGTACTTAAGGTACAGAGCTGAAATAACAGTTCAAGGTCATGCATGAAGCCTGATCAAGAAATGAAGCAGGCTTTCCTTTCCCTTAGATTAGATCAAATCCTTCCATTCTTGGAGGAAGTGACATTTCCAGCCCAGCCTGCTCCTGGAACTGCAGAAGGTTTCATCAAGATAAAAAGGTCTGTCTTGGGAAAACCTTCCCTGCTTTCAAAGAAAGTTATCGCCAGTATTCATAGTGGAGCGCAGTGCCGGGGTCACAAGGACATACTATTTCAGGTTCAAATGAGGTAATCACACAGTCCCAGGACACACAGAGAAGAAGCACTTCTACTTCCCTTCCTGTACATAAAGGGGCCTACAGGAAATCTGGAGAGGGGCTTTTTATAAGTGCAGGTAGGGACAGGACAAGGGGGAATGGCTTTAAGCTGAAAGACATGAAATTTAGATTAGATATTAGGATCGAATTCTTCACCATGAGGGTGCTGAGGCATTGGCACAGGTTGCCCAGAGAAGCTGTGCCTGCTCCTTTCCTGGCAGTGTTCAAGGTCAAGCTGGACAGAGCTTTGAGTAACCTGGTCTAGCAAAGGCGTCCCTGACTGGGGCAGTGGGGACAGTACTACCTGATCTTTAAGGTCCCTTCCAACCTAAACCATTCTGTGATTCTATGATACATCAGTTGCATAGGCAAGTCCTCTTCTTTCCCATCACATAGGTCCTCTCACAGCCAACCGGCAACAGGACAGTACTGATGAATATGGTAGGCTCCATTTCTGTCACTGCTAAACAACATCATCACCATTTATCAAACAGCATCACACAATTGCAGTATTTTCAAACTATTGCAGTCTTTACCTGGCAGATTTTATGTATTGAACACTCAACAATTAGAAGCTGGATGCTACAGATACCTGGTGGTCCACCAAGTGCTGCAAGGGTAACAAATGGGTCAGCCACAAAGTGGTTTCAGATTGCCTAGATCATAGAATCATAGAACAGTTAGGGTTGGAAAGGACCTTAAGATCGTTTAGTTCCAACCCCACTGCCAGGGGCAGGGACACCTCCCACTAAACCATGCCACCCAAGGCTCTGTCCAAACTGGCCTTGAACGCTGTCAGTGATGGAGCATTCACAACTTCCCTGGGCAACCCATTCCAGTGCCTCACCACCCTTACAGTAAAGGATTTCTTCCTCAGATCCAATCTAAACTTCCCCTGTTTAAGTTTGAACCTGCTACCCCTTGTCCAATCACTACAGTCTCTCATGAAGAGTCCCTCCCCAGCATCCCTATAGCCCCCTTCAGATGCTGGAAGGATGAAATGAGGTCTCCACGCAGCTTTCTCTTCTCCAGGCTCAACAGCCCCAACTCTGTCATCCTATCTTCATATGGAAGGTGCTCCAGTCCCCTGATCATCTTCGTGGCCCTCCTCTGCACTTGTTCCAACACTTCCATGGCCTTTTTATGTTGAGGACACCAGAACTGCACACAATATTCCAAGTGAGGTCTCATGAGAGCAGAGGGGCAGGATCACCTCCCTCGACCTGCTGGTCATACTCCCTTTGATGCAGCCCAGGACATGGTTGGATCGTTATTATTACAAGAAAAACACCACATACAATCTTGTGTTCTAGGTACATATGGTATGTGTGTCGTGGTTTAAGGAAAATGCTGCTGCTGAACCCATGACAATATGTTATTGAAATATTAATGAAGTAGAAGAAACATACTGGGCTACAATACTGGAGCTGAATGCATTGCAAGGAATGGAAAATAAAGAGCAAGGGTAGGAAGGAGCCATAACGGAAAATCATGAGACACAGGGTGCAATTTTGACACGAGGTGAAGAGTTGGTTGAATCCTGTATTCGTGTTTATAGGAAGGAGGATAACCCTGGGACTGGATGTGCTCAGAAACATCTCTTGGTCTGGGTTACTTCATGGAGCCACTCTGCTCTGCAGGTTTCCAGGATGAGCTCCAGGGATGCTCCTGGCTGTTTTGCTGCATTACCTTCGTGCTGCAGATGATCCATGCTTACAACGGCTGCTGTGAGCCCAGACATAGGAGGGCTTACCTATGAAAAGCACTCTCTGACCACAACCCCCGGGACCTATTAAAAAGTCTTTCCTGCTATTTTTCAGTTTCCTATCGAGTGAAGAGATACATGGTTCATGACACTGGTGCACTAAATGGGACTGGAGTTTTTGCAAGCCATTGCAGTCTGACTAGCTTGCAAGTACAAGATAGATGAATAGCACTGAGACTATGTTCACCCTGCATACCTCTCCTTCACGCTGTGCTATGCCCCATGTGGAATGCAACCTAAGGACATGTTTGGAATGAGAATCAGCAACCTGTACAGTGCTTTAGCTGTTTGTATGGGATATAAAACCCATTTGTTTCTTCTTATACCACCCCCCAACTTACCAATGTATGAGGCTTCAGAGGGAACAAATGCTTCTGGTTTCATTATGTGTTAACCTGGTGGTGTGGAGCAACTGAAGGAAAATTGAACAGTCTGGCCCTGAGTGTGCAAGATGACAGAAGCAGGCAAGATTTGTGCTGCTTGGCTTTCTGACAAAGAACACTAATATTACTCCTCCACAGGAGCAACAGCAACAGTCCTTGAGTCCCTTTATACTGCCTAAGCAAATCCTGGTATGGGCAATCGAAGGTTGCAGGCAAAATTTCTCTTTCTGGCATCTTCCAGCAGCAACTGCACTCTAAGAAAGTGCAGTGCCAAGTCATCAGAGAAGTTTTATCAGCATAATACATAGATAAATCCCAAGAACAAAGCCAGGGCTCTCACATACACACATCCAGGCACATGTCACCTAAGGTTATCACCTACAGAATCACAGAGCAGCTCAGGTTGCAAAGGACCTCGAAAGATCACCTGGGCTTGGACCAGCCTGGCCTACCTTGGACTACCACACTGCTCAACCACATCTTGAAAACCTCGAGTGATGGAGACTTTGCCACATCCGTGAGGAGGTTGTTCTAGTGACTGATTGTTCTCATTCTCAACATTTCCTTCTATCAAGAAGAAACGTTGCCCCATGATACTTGCTGACTGCCTCATGAGAAGCCCATTGCTCTATTCATTTCTCCAGGGTGCTGATCCTTCCAGATTACTTCCACCCCAGCATGTCAGAACACTCAACAGGCACTTGGGATGCTGAAAGATACTGGTACTTGCTACTCCTGCAGCAAATCACTGCTTCCCTCTCCCATTGCTCCTACTGCAGCCAGTTCCAGGATACATGGTGAAAATAACTTTCCAGTGCTACGCATCAGTGAGAGATTTCTACAGTAACTTTAGCAAATGTTCTGTCACTTCAGTTTCAGACATAAATGATTTAGTTTATGGAAGGACCTCTGCCTGTAACTGCTTAGCTGCAGCATATCCCCACCACAGACACATGGAGGGCAGAGGCATTACTTGTAGTAAACAAGTTACTATGGCTACACGATGATCTTCCATCAAGCGAGCAATCAGGTGAGCCATACATTAATTAGTCTTCTCCACCTGCCACAGCTCTGCTCCTCGTTGGTTCCTGATGCTGAACTGACACCTAACTCACTGCACCCTGGCAGCCCACATCCACGGAAAGGCACAGGCTGTATCTTCCACCCAGGGAAAGTTTCTGATTTAGACAGAGGGATGAGGGTTTTACATACGAAATCATGAGACACCAGATCCTAAAGCACATCATTAGGAAGTTCATTATTAGTTCTAATATTTTTGGAGCAATTAGGAGGATTCACTTCAGTACATTTCCTAGTCTGAGCAGCTACACTTACGTTACTAAGCAAACTAACTTCACAGCAAAAACAAACAAGAGAAAGTGCTCATAAGGAGTTCCAAAGGCAATCCATTTTCCTGTGAAAGTTTGATGGGAATACAATTGAGACTTCCCTTTAGCGAACACATATAATTCATGTCAATAAAATATTTATACGAGCTACATATCTGAAAGAGAGACACTAAACATCTACAGCTGTCTTAAATTGAACAGAATTCTAACAA
This sequence comes from Forpus xanthops, assembly GCA_032466535.1. Lineage (NCBI taxonomy): Eukaryota > Metazoa > Chordata > Aves > Psittaciformes > Psittacidae > Forpus > Forpus xanthops. The sequence goes on from JASSUY010014904.1 coordinate 38,281, forward strand.
TAACTGAACTCATTTGAAGTGGGTATCAGTAAAATGCTTTTACATGAGATTCTAAATGAAATTTTGTTTCACTTTGATGGCTGGATTTGCCTACAGGCAGGATTTATCCCACTGAAATTTGGCTGTTCCAAAAGACAAGCACAAATCTAGCAGTTGTCTGGGCTCCTCATCTCAGAAGAGGAAACAAACTCCTCCAAGAGCAGATACTGCCCATCCTGACACAGGCACTCAAGTGGGTGCAACTGCTCACCCCAGAGAGATCTACTTTCCTCCACTAAATATTGGGAGGATGATGTGCCCAGACACCATGAGTCTAATTCTACCTTAATTTAAACAAAAGCAGTAACAGGAGGATAAAGAAACATTTCTAGTAACAACAAAATGAGCTTGATAACGATTAATGAGCATCTTCCTTGAAAAAGCACAAATCATTGATCAAATGTCTACTGGCTCATTTATTGCTTTGTCTGCCTCTGACTGTCCTGTAGCTTTCTGTTTGACAAATCTAAAACCTCAGTGTGCTTTCCAGTGTAAAATAGGGGAAATTGTAATTGAAAGGTGTTCTCGGGTTTTAAATTACAGGGAGTATTACTTTGCTGTCACTACTTCTGATTTAATGATGATTCACCCCCAAAAGCGATTCTGACTCGCTATAGCTAGCCTCAACCAACCAGATGACTTTTTAACAGTCTACAGAACTTAAAGATTACTTTTAAGTAAATAATTTATAACATGTGTAGATCAACCATAAAATCAGTTGATAGATCAGTACGAAGGATGATTTCTACTTACAGAAGTTATGCAGACTGAACTACCAAAAGTCAAACCAAACCAAGTGTTTGGACCCTTGATGACCCTTCCACAAAAGTACCTGCCACTCTTGTGGGGTTAAAAGGAAAGGAGACTCTTCATGACACTGTCACTGGCTTTGTTCAGAAGCTGCCAGCAGCAAGAAGAAACATCTCAAGTAGTAAAAGCTAATGCTACAGATTTTCATGCACACTATGTCAAGAGCTTCATTTCCTTAAGATGACACAAAAAGACCACCAAGTTTCTACACAGGACATCATCCTGCTTCAAAACCCAGGTGCAAAAGGCCAGAACAAACAAACTCTGAAATACAGCAGGAGAAAATACCAAGGTTCCAAAAGGATGTTAATCCCCCATAACTGCCTTTAAATGGTAAGAAACGCTCTCACCATTGCTTTATTTCACAGGCTCTCTCCCCTCATTCCACTACTGTTGATAAGAGCAGAAGGTCCAATTGCCCTTGAGGGGTTCATGGAGGAGAGCACAGCAGCAGGGCTGGGAGGTGGGTTAGGATTAGCCTGTGTGGATTGTCTCATAAAAGAAAGCAACCAGACCCCCCAAAAAAGATTTAATAACATTGAGAAGTGAAACGCTGGAGATCCAGATGCAGATCCATTCAACCTGAAGCCAAAAAGTTCAAGAGTTGTGTTTTTTTCTCCAAATCACTGCTTTCTGCCTAATAAAAAAAGTGTCATGACAATATGTTGCCTTAAGATAGATGAAGAACCTCATATTTTGGGAAGCTGTCTCAGGAATCCATCAATCAAACTTTGCCTCTGAAACACTGGAGTATTAAATGTAATGTTTGCTCATAATTTTTCATGGCATAATAATAAGCCATAATAGAAAAAATAATTATTATTTAACCTGAAATGAGTCGGAAAGAGAGATAAATCAAACTCCTTAATAAGAATTCTTATCTGTATGGATAACCTCAGGAAAGCCAGATCAGAATGTGTTAGCCACATGCATGTTTGACTTGAGAATGCCATTTATGAGATGTGTTTAACTTACAGACATAAAAGCATGTTTTGCTTTGTTATTTAACAGTAAGTCTGGGGTCCAAGTGACAGAGTTAGCCAGGGAAACTTAAAATGGAACACAGAAAAAGATTTTGGCTGTTTGGAACGGGTTTAGGGTGCAACGAACTTACTGAAGCTCAGAGTACATTTGAATCAGTGCATGTAAGGGCATTTAAGGTTACCCTCACCAGGGAGAAAGTAAAATAGCTGGTCTTTTTTGGCAAGGTCTTCCCAAAATGGCCAAGGTCCTGCTGAGCAAGAGGCTGTTGAAAAGAGCAATGAGATTTTTGCCCTAGGTGGATGTCCAAGTGCTGTCAAGAAGAGCTAAGCAATATGCCGAGGTGTCTTGAATGATGGCTCCTGACAGAGTAATTTGAAATTCAGACAAAAAGCACAGATAAGGCATTGTTTTAGACCATGCCACAGATAACTGCAGCACCTTATCAATGTGAAAAAAGCCAATTATCTGTGCTGGCCTCAGCTGCACTGTACGCACTACAGAAATCTCTAGGGGCTTCTGCAAGCTCAGTTTTCCTGTGTGATGCCCATCAGCAATTAGGAACATGACAGTGCAGGTCTGGAAAGGTCTTGAATAAAATCCCCAATCAACTGAATTCAATCAGAGTTTTGCTGTGTCTTTCTAAAGTCTGCCCCGGATGGCACCCATTAACATCAGAGGTCTTCTCCCTGGGAAACAGAACCAGCAGACCTAGAGGTCTGTATCACAAGGAAAGGAAAGCCAATAACCAACAACAGGGTGGGTTTTATTCTGTTCAACTGAATTATTGCACATGCAATGTTCTGTCGTGCTCTACAAATTCTATTTTCTCAGCCAGCAGTGATTCTCCTGAAGATGCCATTTGCCCCAACCACCTCACCAACACTTCCCACTAGCTCCATTTCCAGTTTCAACAACTTGCACACCAATTACACTAAATACTGGGGAAGCAGTTACATTTTCCATTAACCATCAGTTCAAATAACTACAGCCTGACCCAAAGTTGCATATTTATACAGTTAGAGAACATGCCAAGGCTTCTGAGAAAGCAGAGAGGCATTTTCACCTGTTGTCATTATTTATGCTGTCTTTTAGTCAATGCTGTGCATGTAATCAGTCAGTGATCTTTTCCCTGTACAAGAAAATCCTTACAATTACATAGGGAGAAACAAGAAAACCCTTTCACAATGGATATTAGGAAATTACACAGGAAGTCAGATGTTCACCTGGCAGAAGACCAGCATATGCTTCACATTAATTGAACTACATTTATGCCAAATGAAGATGTGGCCCACTCTCTAAGGAAAGCTTAAAAACTTCAGTAACCCTGAAAATAACAGGTAAAATACTCCTTTTTTCCTCAAAACATGAAGTTTCTCTTTAAAATTCCATAAATCTCATTTGCAGGATAAGTAACTTTCAGTCTTCAGCAATCTCTGGAAGTGAGATCTTCTTACTGCTAGATAAATTACACCTCCAGCACAACTCATGCTGCTGTCAGGAACTCCCAGTTTCCTAATGATGGTTAGTGGTGATGCACAAACCATGTGCACTAGCCCCTGAACCAGAACCCAAACCACGGTCCCTACAAGCAGTCACTGCTCTTCAAGTTACCCGTTTGCTGGTGATGCTCTGCAGCAACACCCACATCTGCTTGCAGCACCCACCAGGCCCACTGGTGCAAAGAACGAGGAGGGAGCACTGAGTGTGTGAGGAGGCAGATGGTCTTGGTGCCTTAGGTCTTCTCAGGAGGGAAGGACTGAGACATTTTCTCCTCCTTGAGCACACAGAACACTCAGAGCAGGGTGATCCTGCTGTCACCTCAGCTGCACACCGACACACAACTTCCAGACACCCGCATCTGAGATGCTGGGAATGGGGAAACAAGTTGCAATACACAATTGTGCATTGATTTACAAAGAAATGCTACTGATATCTCATTTTATACATATATATATATGCATCAAGTATTTGTTTTCCCCTACCAAGCCTGCAGAGAAAGAGGTGCAACGAGAGAGCCCTCGCTTTGCAGGCTGTGGTACAATGAAAACCAAAATTAAGTTAGTGTGGTGATTTGGTGGAATTGGGTTTTCAACAGTTGCTCAGCAAGCCCTGAATAATTCAGCAGCAGCTTTGCCTCCTGTGAATAATGTACTCAGTCTTGAACCTGTGCCAGTAAATACACTGCATCCTTGTGAATTTCTTGCTGTACACACCACTGGCAGGGATGCTGACAAATAAACATCTGATGGGTTTTGGGTATGGATTTGCTTTGTGTGCTCTCCCACACAGATCCATCTTTATGCATAACACCTGCTGACCATTACTGAAGTGTCCACATGACACATTTGACTGCAGTTTTCCATACCTCGAGCTGATTCGTAACTGGACAGCCTAAGGTGGCTCAGCTGCTCCATCCTCCTCCTCCTAATTTGTGGGCATCACAATTTGTTTTATTTGACCACCACGGAACAACTGAGCCAATGTCTTCATACTACAAGCTAATCATAGGCCAGGTACATTATCCCTGCATGGTAATGGTCAGCTCAAAACCAAGCATTTTGCCCATAAAGTTAGAACTAGATTTCACCATGTATATCCCTGTACATTTGCACATGTTGAATTTCATGGTTTTCTTCACCGTGCTTCAAAAGAGCCTTCTGGAATTCTTCACATTTGGTCTGTTTTTTTTTACTGCCCTCAAAAGTTTAGTGCCATTATTACTCACTCCCTTTTCAGTCTGCTATGAATATACTGAACAAAGCATCCAGCTACCTTAGGTGTGAAATCATTCCCTCCTTCCTCAGGTTATTCATTTCTCTCTCCACCCATGCAAGCAGAAAGAACTGAATTTTGGAAAAGAATGAAAACAGAAATTGCAAAGTCAATGTGTGGAAAACATAGGAGCAGAAAGATTACATGGAAATACATACAGCTGGGAAAGGAGACAGCTTTCCTCCCAGAATTGCATTGTCTTTGTGGAACACAAATGGAGCTGGACCCATGCCACGTGCACACCTTCTTCTGTGCAGTGGGACAGTACAAGGCCAGCTCCCTGTGACCCAGCTCTACACACATGTTCACGCGTGTCTGCAGAGGGAACAGCAGCATTTCAGTGCCCTCCTGAAGCAGAGGCTTGGTTTGCCTTAGTGCTGAACAGTGGCACCATGGTTGGCGCCCGCAGCAGTGCCTGGAAAGGGGATTATCTCACTTGCCAGCAACTGAATTATTTAAATCCACATCCCAAGTGCATGCAGAGCCTGGCACCTTTACAAACCAACAGCATCTCTCCAAAATTAATTGCTGCAGGCTCATTGCTGAACATTGCTCCTTTGGCACATCAGACCCCAAGTACCCAGGCCATGACTGCTTCCGAGTGGACCACAGAAATGCTGTGTGGCCTCTCAGAGCAGCTACCTGCAGGAGGGCAGCCATCAGCAATGGCATTTCTGCACCAAATTTCATGGGGGGCCCTCCAGGCATCCTCTCCATGCTATGGAAGGGAAGGCGGAAGTAGATTCATCCTCTGTGCCATAGAAAAGCACCAGCCTCCAAGCGCATCACCTTTCCCACCTCTTATAATCATTCAGTCTCCTCTGCACCCACGGCTTATCTGCAATTATAGTTCACGTCAATCTATTCAAGCTCCAACACCCAAGCAATGCATCAAGCGTCAGTTTAAGGGAATAAAATACAGGATTTGGAAGAGAATAATAAAATGAAATTCTAGGAGTCCATGAGATAAGACTATGTAATCACAGAGCTGCTCCAAATCTGTAATCCCTAAATATTACACCACATCTTAAAATGAGACATCATCACAGCCAAAGTATATTGTAATAAATACTCCTCTAAAATGTATTATCAATCAGCACAAATATTGTGGTAGTGCTGACAAGGAACCTTCAACGTTTTAACTTCTTTTTCAATGTGCATTTCTCACAGAACAAATTCTGCTCCTTCTGGCACTTTTCATTTGCATCTTTTCCAGTCACTCAGATTAAAACTATTGTATTACACATCAATCTCTTTGCACACTTAAGTCTAAATGAAACACTTTGGCACTTAAACGGAAGAAAAGAGGTGTTCTGGTTAGAGACCCATAAATATCAGCAGGTATCAGGCAAACATTTCCACTTTGATGAAACTACACCCTTCACCAGGAAACTATTCCACCTGCAGATTGGATTTATTCTGGTTAATAGTCAGAGATACCTGTGAATCTCTGCAAAATACAAACCCATTAAAATGCCCAAGTGATGACTACCACTTGGTTCTGGTCATTCACGTGGACGGATGGCTGGCTTGCAGCACAAATACAGAAAACTCTTGGATTACGTCGACGAAACCAGTCCATCATTCTCAAAAATATGGAAGAGACCCCCCACATCTGATAGGCACTGCAGCACTCCCTCACATGAACGCCATAGGGCTCAGTTGGTAAGCAGCCCTGGTGCAAATAACAGTGCACTGCAGGAGAACGTGCTAGTGAGACCCAGGAGACTACTCTTCCTTCCAAAGGTTCAGGTGTTTTCATTTTGGCCTCCTGTTTGCTCTTCATTTATTCAGGTTAATACCAAAATAGCAAAAAGTGATGCTCAAGATTTTACAGCAGCCTTTACAGAGGTTACAAAAACAGGAATAACATTTAATTGCTCACCAAGCTGCACATTCCTCATTCTGCTTCTAAATCACATTCCGTTCCCAAATTCACCTTGTCTAAAAGGCAACAAACATCACCAGCATCTCTGTCAGGTTCAACTGACTTTCAGACTAACTGTAAGTCTGTGTTTGCTCTTACAGTGCACCAAAGCCATCCTCTCTGCCAAAGACCTGATGTTCTGAAACAACCTCTCGAAGTCTCCCTTCACCCGGCCCATTTTCCTTCTCCTGGCTTTCAGGATCAGGCTGTCACCAGAGATACTCTGCCATGGCTGGGTGGCTCTCTCAAATGGTAACCAAGTCTCACCAGTGTCTTTTCTAATTATTGCAGGCATCTAAATACATTTTCTTTCTATCAGCATCCTTATTAGAGTGAGAGGGTCCAAATGGGTGACTCCTGCTCATGGTTTCTCTGTACTTAATGCTACTGGTGCTGTGGGCTTTCATGTCTGGTGATGGGTTTAAGCACCCTCACCCTTACCATGATTTCCTCCTGTATCGGTGATGTTTGTTGCCTTTTAGACAAGGTGGATTTGGGAGCAAATGTGATTTAGAAGCAGAATGAGGAATGTGCAGCTTGGTGAGCAATTAAATGATACTCCAATTCTTTGTAACCTCTGCTCCTCTGTGGGTTTTGTGTTCCTCAGTCCTGACCAGCACTGAGGACAGGTTCAGTGACAACCTGAAATGCTCCTGTACAAATGCACAGCAGATTATTACCCTAAATGGGAAAGCCTCCATGAAATGGTAGGCACCAACAGCCTGAAGAACAGATTGCAACACAATTTTGATTCTCTCTTAAGCCTAATATTTACTTTCACTTTTAAAAACACAGACATGTACCTCAGTCCCTATGATCTCATTTGTTTACAAATTGTCACACACTTGTCAGCAACAATTTCCCAGCGTTTAACAAGATCAGCCTTATCTCATGCTGGATTTTAAGTGTTCGGAGTTCCAAGGCATCCTCAGACTCTAATGGGAAGGAGCTCTCCCCAGCAATTTAACTCCCATAAGACAGGATTGAACCTGCAAACAGCAAATCTCAGCTCCTGCCCTGACTGCCGAAGCAGTCTCACAATGAATGAGTACTGGGAGACTTTAAGGACATGCACACAAGCATTTGTTAGAAACAAGGGAAGTCTTTGTAAAACTGAGACACTTCCTGGGTGAATTTGATTCCGAGGGTTCAGATGGTAACAAAGCACTTGAACAGTTTACTGCAGTTTGAATACAAAGCACCCTGTCTCTGACAGGGTCAAATTTGTAAGCACCAGCGTTCAGGAGGCATTTTCCCTTTTAGCTGAAGTCCCTCTGAGTTTGAAAATTTCTGGAAATCTTCTGTTTTACTCTAAATTTAAGGTTTTGGTCATTCCCAATATCCAGAAGTATTCAGGGTGCAACCCTGACCCACCCTTAGCAAACCTCCCACCAAGTCTGTTATTCACAGAGACCACTGACTGTCTCAGCATCCTCACTTCCATTTTGCCATCTCCAGTGCTTGGTGAAAGCCTCCCGCAGTGCCCAGAGACAACAGCTCTCACCAGCTCTGTCAGCCTGAATGTTCTCTGGGTACTGAGATGGTGTCATACGGTTGAGCACCAGAGCAGCCTGAGAAAACACGAGGAAATGAACCTATCCTGAGCCTGCCCATTGGAAATGTCTCTCACCCATTCCTGGACCTGCTGGGCAGGGAAAAGCCAAGGACCTGCCTTTGCTGGGAGTGCTATGAAAGTCAGGAAAGGGTAAAGAAAAAAGGGTCTACCTCCTTCTTGTCCATAAACAAGGCAGCAGGATTTCTTTCTTGATGGAGTAATCCAGCTCTACATCTCTGTGGGTAGGGATCAGCATGAAGTTTCTAGCACTCACATGGAAAATCGTCCAGGATTGATTTAAATACTCCCAAGGCACAGGTTAACTGCAGGATCAGCTTGGATCCAGGCTCTGGTATAGATAATTCACACCACTTCCAGAGAGGACCAAAAGACTTGACTGTGAAAAAGCCCTGAGAGCCAGGCACCTAACACCAACTGCTTTAAACAACAGAAGTGTTTTCATTATGCCAGGCTCATGTGTTGCACAAGGTCACTGCAGCTCTGGGTATGAGTGTTTAACCAGAACTTGTCAGCACAGCTGTCTGATGGCCTCCCCCCATTGCACAGACCGAGGAAAGCAGCAGAGGAATGGGAAGCAACGATATTCGGGAAAATCACGGTTGATATACAATTAAATAACAGCCTTTATGTTTTCCAAGTTTCATTCTAGCAGCTTCAAACCCTGTGTGCAGACCTGTCTCTTATCTACTATTTGCACAAAGCTGATGATTGTTCTTATCAAAAAACCCCCCTCCCCTCCAGATTTACAATGATAAACGCATTTAGACAAAAAATCTCTTCTCCAGCTGCAATCCCACAGCCCACTCACACACTAACTGCACCCGGAGTGCCTGGAACCCAGTATCACTGTTTAGCAGATGGGATTTCATTAGCTCCTGCTGCTCACATCTTTTTCACCTACACTGCAACCAGCCTTTTCCCTATGCCCACCACCAGTCAACCGCAGATTACAGCCCCTCCCCAGCCATTCCTGAAACTGTAAATTAATACTGAAGACTGCTTAGAAGAGAAACCTTCCATTTTCTTCTCTCCCCTCCAGACAAGAAGAAATGTCCGCTCCCACTGCTGCCACCTCCAGCGCAGACAGGGCCAAGTTATTATCTTCCAGAGATCAATATTCTCCAGCAGTGATTAGACAATAACAGCTTTTAGAAGGAGAATGGCCCAGAGAACAGGGATAACGTTCAGTTGTTGCAATGACATAAACTTGGCCTTTAGAAGAGCTATCTTGCGCCAAGCCCTGCAAGCTACAGGATTAGATGCTTTTTTCATGTGCATTCCAAGAACTCATTCCAGAAAGATCAGAACCTGCAGCTGTTGTATCCCCAGACTGCCCAGAGACAACAGACACAGAAAATCAGTGCCTTCAGGGATACATACAGAAAACAGGGAGAAATAAGCAACAAATCACAGCTGCATTTAAAAAGCAATAGAGATGCTGTTCCTGCTTCCTGCTGGCAGGGAGGCACAGAGGCAGACAAGCTCTCCTAGGAACCTCCCAGCTATGGTACGTTGCACACAAAGGTAACACCATATAGGTGATATGCTATTTACAGAGGCTTCTTCCCACTAGGAAATTCAAAAGCCCTTTTTCCAAATCAGGCTTCAACCACCAAGACCCTCCTAGTGCAATTCAGAACACACAACCTTCCTTCTCCGACAAGAAGGGAGAATCCTGTAACTGATGAAACTGACGACCATGGTGATGTTTCCAAGTTCTACCTACCCATGAACTCTTAACTACTTACTGCCTGTTCTCTTATTTTCCACTGAAATGCTCTGAACAATAATTCCCATTTTATTCCAGTGAATGATTTACTACAGGATAACAAAAATATACCCTGCCCACAGAATCACATCACGGCTGAGGTGGGAAGGGATCTGACGGCCCAATTTGGCCCTTGCTCAAAGCAGAGTCACCTACAGCATGTTGCTCATGGCTGTGTGCAGTCAGGTTTCCAATACCTCATGCTAAGGGCAAGACAAACAACATCCCTCACTCTCCACTGGTCCACTGTGCCCATCACCTCTGCAGAGGCTATCCACATTCAGTTAGAACTCTTGAGAAATCACACACATGCACCACAAAGTAAGTGCCATTTTAAACTTAAATTAGTAAGATCTTTTAGCTGTGATTCAGTTTGTATGCTCATTGAAACCAACACACATTCACATGTTGCTTAGTAAGAACTAACATAACATCAGAGCAAGGACTATTATGAAGAGTCAGGCAAGTAGCTACTCCTCCCCACTCCTCCCGTGGAAAAGTACATTAGCTGGAGCTCCAGCAGAGATGTCATCAAGATAAATGTGCTCTCTGCTGAAACGGCTATACCACAGCCATCCATATGCTGATTAACCTTGCTGCCTTTGGACTTAAATCTATCATCTATGTTAAGATTAATGATGAAGATGAAATATGTACTCTGAAATATGCGTATTAATGATGATTGGCTTTGTCTGAAGCCAGATGAAAGGGAAATGTCTTCACTTCTATCTACTATTGAGCTATACAGATTTCTTCCCCCTTCCCCATTTACCCAATTTCCATTTTGAAATGCAAAAACAATGCACCTTTCTGCCACAGAAATCATGCAACATTTGCACAAAACCCCCAAGATTGCAAGGAAAGCCATGCAGAACTTTCAAGTGCGTTCATTAAAGCAACAAAACACAGCCACTCTGATCAATGCACCTCTGATTTTCACAGCAACTCCCACCATCAGAACTCAGAATACTGGCAAGGTCCATCCCTGCACTCCAGCTGCCTGCTGTGACATCCATAAAGGACCACACACCTTCACAAGGTTTTAATACAGTTGGTTCATTTGATAAGATTTTAAAACATCTTATTTCTATCAATTTCTTAGAAGTTCATTCTCAGTCCACCTTTATTTCCCTACCCTCTATCCTGCTGACTCATCACTCCCCCCCCAGAGAACCCAGTTTTTAACACCCAAACACTGTTTTCTCCTACACTTCTCTGTTCAACCCATCCATCCCTTGCACTCCAAGTACAGCTCCACAGCACCAGGTGTTGCTCACATACAGATAACATCCCTGTTCAAAGAAGCCTACATCCCGTTTCAACCACCATGACTTCCAGTGCTTCTTCTCCTCCTGCTTCCCCTTCCCTGCTGGCTCCACTTCCCTTTCTCTTTTTACCAGATGTAGGTTTCTGATGATGCTTTAGGCCTCCTTCCCAAGGCACTGAGTGCTCAGTGTGAGCAGCTGGACTGTGCTCTGAGGACACCTACTTCTGCATCCAGGGCCAAATTGCTTTTTAAAAGCATCACAGCTCCCTGCTGCTGCTGTGAACTCAAATCTGCCCTGCTGTCACTTGGTGCCAACCCTTTGCCATCAGTGACACTTGTCTACCAGCAGCTCCCTCAATGAATGACTTTGCTACACCCACATGACTAGAGGCTACACATCTGCCAGCAAGAGGGTCTGCAGCCATGAGAGGACAACTGAGTGTATCAGGCAGAGGACACACAGAGACAAGAGGGGTGGAAGCTTTCCATGGTCTCAATGTTATGCCAGAATCTGTCATGTTTGTGACAGAAAATCTTTTCCACATCATAAGGATAAAGGTATCATACTTTGGTCAAAATGACCCTGTGCCCAGAAAAAGTTCTCATCTAGGTTAAAGGAACATTCAAACCTTACCAAGTGTTGGTGCTGTACCTCACATACCATGAACCCTCTATCCAAAATATTTCCTCAAGGAGACATTGAACAGTATCTTCCCACACCTCAGTGGTTCCAGCTTCATCAGACTGAATGCATAATACTTACATATATATTTTGATGGTAAAAGCCCAAGTCAATTGACAAATGATATTCCTAAAGCACTGTAGAGAACAGGAATGACCTGTATCTATGGTTAGATGCTCTTTACCTATAGAGATCTTATAGGCCCTATCAACCTTAAACTAAAGGGCTAGTCTCAATAAGTAAATCAGTGTGACCTCAGCACAGCACAAGTTTACCCCAGACAGACATAACTTGAGCACACAGTGGGTGCTCATCCTGTGGCGGCTGCATCCTTGTCTCAAGTTTAACCAGGACTTATGCTCCAGGAAAAGGGGTCTCTCTACTTCCTCATCATTCACCCTGTACAGATACCACCCATTGCTAATAAACCTGTGCATCTCACATGGTGGAGAACCAGACTAGCAGCCACTGGACTGAGGTACCACCATCTGTACAATGAATTTCACAGAAGTCTTAGCACATTTTCCATTTACTAGTCTGGACACAGCCCTGTCGAATGTGCTTCAAACTGCCTAGAAGACCCAATACACTATTACCAGTATCTGTTCTGGCCCAGTTTCCTAAGCTGTACAGAGATCTAGAAACTGTAAAAGCAGCTTAGCAAAGAGTCCGAGCTGCTTTTCCAAAACCCACTTGATTTAAGACCTCGAGGCATATCTCCAATATGGATGAGGCACATCTCCAATATGGATGAGGCACTATATTTCTTTCAGGCTATGAACAGCCTCCTTCTTTTTCCAGTGAAGGACAGCAGCTTTTTGTTGCTTGCCAACAGAAATATCAGTCTGCCAATCCCGCACCACAACCAGAAATAATGCCTTTATTTTCAATCTAGTGGTGTCTAGTCCTGAAGGTGAAAGACTTTATTATAACTTTGAGTTTGCTCCAAGTTTGGAGCACAGTTACATTAAAATAAATTGTTTCATCCGCCACTATTATTCTTCTCTGATTGCACAAATCACTTATCTTGTAGGCCCTACATGCCATGCATCAAAATCATCATACAGCCAAGAGTCACAGGAGACAGGGAAATTAATGTGGGTCAGCCCTAAAGAGTTATTCAATGCATTTGAAAAGCAGATTGATTCCTCTGGGCTGGTTACTGCAGCGACTCAGATGTACAACAGCCATTGCTTGCTCATCTTGCCCCAGCATTCAGATGACTGGGCAGCAAGCCCCCAAACCCAGCCCCACAGCACAGCACGTGATGTGCCATGAGAACAGGACCCAGCCCTGAGGAGCCTGAAAGCTGCATGTTCTAAAGCCGTGAGTGCCAGCACTGGATTTACCTCACCTCCAACCACAAGTCCAAAGTTAGAGGCATAATTTACAGTCAAGCCATCTAAGCTTCCTCTTTGGGAGCTGAGAGCCACAGGCATCCTCTGCAGATGTCTGCCTGACTTGTGGCTCAGAGGTATGCAACTTCTAGACAGCCACAGTTAAAGTGAGACAAATTCTACCCTCCAAAGAGAATGACAAGCTGATGTGCTGTAGGCCGCTCCAGCAATGTTACTGACAAAACTGCCAGGTTCTATAAACTGATTCTATGCTTTTAAGATCAGCAAAACCAGAGAGTTTGCTCTTGTGGCCTGAACAATAGTTATTTAAAATGACCACAAAAGAAAAAATGCCAGAAAAGAAAGAGTGACACAAACATTGGGGAAAAAGCCAGTGAAAATATTTCAGAATCACAGAATGGTTTTGGTTGGAAAAGACCTTAAGATCTTCCAGTTCCAACCCTCTGCCATGGGCAGGGACACCTCACACTAGACCATGGTGCTCTGTCCAACCTGGCCTTGAACACCATCAGGGATGGAGCATTCACAACTTCCCAAGGCAACCCAATCCAGTGCCTCACCACCCTTACAGTAAAAGACTTCCTCCTTATATCCAATCTAAACTTCCCCTGTTTAAGTTTAAACCTGTTACCCTCATCCTGTTGCTACAGTCCCTGATGAAGTCTCTCTCTGGTGTACAACTGGTTTCTGGACTGCAAGTGCACACTGAAGCCGGCTCATGTTCAGTTTCTCATCAACCAACACCCCCAAGTCCTTCTGCACAGGGCTGCTCTGAATCTCTTCTCTGCTCAGCCTGTAGCTGTACCTGGGATTGCCCCAACCCAGGTGTAGGACCTTGCATTTTAATTGGTTGAACTTCTTGAGGTTGGCACTGGCAGCCTCACGAGTGTGTCAAGGTCCATCCTGTTTATAAGCACAGGGAAACAAAGCTTATTTGCTTGCAGAAAGGATAGTGCTATATGAGATTAATTGGATATACAGAAAAGAACAGTATGCTTCAACTGTGACTAAGAGTGTTTAACAGAAGGGATATCTTTTCAAGATATATTTTTCAGCATGCATATACACCAACCATGGGGAGGAATCACTTAGTATGACACTGCGGAGTAACTAATTCAAAACAGCAAATGGGAGAATAGTTAAAAAAGGAGAAGAAAAAAAAAAACACTATTGTAAGCAAGATATATCGAAGTTACAGACCAGAGTTTGCAAAAGAACTATGACACGACCATGCCTTGCAACACCCCAGACATGATACTGCCAAGTGTAACCAAAATGGTCATTCATGGGCAGCAACATCAACAGCTATGGGTGGTTTTTCCAATGTTTACACATTTCCACAGCAGCCATGCAAAGAAAAAACATGCTGAGAAATGCAGAAACTCCCTTGCCTTTCATTCTAACCCTCTGAGCCACCACTGCTCCTTCCACATTCTCCTACAACCCAGAAGAAGTAAGAGCAGTCACCCCACCACCAACACACCAAAAGGATGTTAACAGTAAACTTCACCCAGAATAAGATTAGATGACATGTAAGGTAAAACATGCAAACCCCGCAGTGCATCCTGAGTCAAAGACAGATCCAGATACAGGCACAACCACAGAACATAAGCTCTGGTTCATCAGAAGACAGTCACTTGTCCTGCAGGAGACTGTTCACTTAAACAGCTGCTCCCTAGCAGCAAGAGCCTTCCAAGCTCCAAGTTCTGTACTTCCTCTCTGGTCTCTGCTTTTAGAAGCACAAAGCATGGGTACAGCTCCACAAGGATCTCTATTCACTGTGGGAATCGCTGTTGACTACAACAGAGATCATCGGAGTTACCGGTGTAGCAAAACTCAGGGCGCGTGGTGGCACCAGTGCAATGTGGACACTGCCTCTCCCATGCTGCGATGGGCAGAATTACAGCCTGCATGTGGGCATCGGTGTCCCCATCTGTTCACTCGCAGAGATGGGTCAGATGAATTCCTAAATCATTCCTAAAAGCACTACAGGAACTGAAACAGAGATTCGTGACTCTACAAGACCAGATCACAAGTGTGTGTATGAGTCACAGCACATTGCAAAGATTTGTATTTGAAGGGCTTTCACCAGAAACTTGATTTGCATGAACTGATGACTCAAGACAGCTTATTCTGAATAATTCAAGACAGAATCATGCTGAAATAGCCTCTTCCACAACACTCATGGCTACCTCACCAGGATGCATGCAAGATCAGCGCTGGAACTGAAAGCAACAGGAGACTGCATATTTGATTTGGAGAGCAAGAAGCAAACAGAATTTATGCAATCAGTATGGTAACCACAGAGTGAACAAGTAGCTGCCATTGCATCTTCCATCACATCTGGAAAGGTCGTTTAAAGGAAACAGCACAATCATAAATACATGGAGTACACTAATAATTGCTATCACTCAACTGAAGTGAAACACTGACTACCATTATGGAAGTAAAGAAAGTACATTCTAGTATCTTTTCCCATTTCAGATTACGAGTGAAAGGAGAAATATGTTTACATGTGATCCTATCTTAAAAGTATTTATCCAGCTAACAACCATATGATAATAGGTTTAAAATACACCCAGTATTTTATTGTTATAGAGGAAAAAACCCCGCATTATTGTTCTCAATAATAATTTATAATCATAAACCTAAACCAGCAACTCTTGCTCTTTTACAGGCCGAATGCACATGTGGGGAGCACCCTAATTTACCAAACTGGAAAATAAAAGGATTAAGAAATAAACCATGCAAAACCCATCATTTCTGTTTATTATGACTCAGTTTAAATCAGAACCAAGTCAACACAGGACCTGCACCTAAGTATTTTTTTCTCAGCTGGAACTCAGACACCTTTCAACCTTACAACCATTAGTGGAACTGCCAGAATGAAAGATCCTGGGTTAGACTGAAACACGGCTGTGGTGGTTTGTCAGACATTTTAATGGAACTTATAATTTGTTGGTATTTCTTTAAAGGGAGGGTACATTTCCTTTCTGTGTTCTCTTCTTCTGCAATTATACCATTCAGGGTTTCATTATGTGTCCCCCACAATGGCATCAGAACCCCATGTGGCGCAGGGAGACATAAACCACCTGAGAAGGAGCAGCTGCAGAAGAAACACTAACTTTTATTTTACTTTATTTTGTTTTTTTTTGTTGTTTGTTTGCTTTTAATTCTATTAATGATTATTTACAGAGTCACAGAATCGTTTTGGTTGGAAGGGACCCGAAAGACCATTGAGTTCCACAGGCATGGACACCCCACAGTAGACCAGGTGGCTCCAAGTCTCATCCAACCTGGCCTTGATCACTGACAGGGATGGAGCAGCCACAGCTTCTCTGCACAACCTGTGTCAGGGCCTCAACACCCTCACAGTAAAGAATTTCTTCCCAAAGTCTAATCTAGGTCTACCCTCTTCCACTTTAATCACAGAATCATAGAATAGTTAGGGTTGGAAAGCACATTAGGATCATCTAGTTCCAAACCCCCTGCCAGGGGCAGGGACACCTCCCACTAAACCATGTCACCCAAGGCTATGTCCAACCCGGCCTTGAATACCGCCAGCGATGGAGCATTCACAACTTCCCTGGGCAACCCATTCCAGTGCCTCACCACCTGCATAGTAAAGAACTTCCTCCTCATATCCAATCTAAACTTCCCCTGTTTAAGTTTGAACCGTTACCCCTTGTCCTATCAGTTCAGTCCCTCATGAAGAGTCCCTCTCCAGAGCCCAGGTCAGACCAAAAGATGGGGGCATCCAGAGCCGAGCTCCCAGCCCGTTCCCTTCATTCTGTCACTACATGCCCTTCTGGAAAGTCTCTCTCCAGACCCACTACATCACACCACCAGCCTACCTTGTGCTATATCACCTTTCAGCAGCATCAGGCTGACAGCACTTCGCCACACATTGGTTGTATGTATGCCATTCAGTTCCCTTTTGCTGGCCAATCTGTTTAGTTTACCAGATTCATTTTTCTAGTAAAGTGCTTTACAACGTGCAGGTGCTGTGCCACACATGACATCTTCACTGTTTGTCACAGCAGCAGAAAACAAAAGCCACAATTTGCTATCCACATGGAGCATCACAGAGAACAACCATCCGGGAAGTAGGCGCTCTTCCCTGCTGGCAATTCGCACAGTAGTCACTTGGTTCCCTGTCACCCCTCCTCATACCAAGCTGCTCCATCTACAATTGAAGTAGGTTTGCCTTACAACAGCAAACAGTTGGAATAAACTCTTCCATTCCACGGACAAGCTAACTTGCACAATTAATGATTTCACTTACCAAAAGCAACATGGCGCAGGCAAAGTTGATCAAAACCTAGGCAAACTGGGCAAGGAATAGAGCTGGAACTCCAGCACACTCCAACCACTCAGCACGGCTTACTAAATATTAAGAGTTAATGTCAACACTGTATTCTCAGTGCAGAGGCTGTATGGTAACAACCTCCTGCCTGCAGAGCATGGCCAATCCCACCCTGAGCTGGACACCTTCATTAGCAAAACACGTACTCTATAGTGGTTTCTACAATATATAAAGGGGTCGGTGGGTATGTAAAACCCAGGTGAAGTTACAATGTGGAAATATGGAAATGCAATATGGAAACGTGGACTTTCCATATATGATATGGAAAGGCAGAGAACACCCATTTCAGGAATCCCCCAAATGTGTAGGAAAACTGAGCCTTGAAGTCTGCAGGGTATTGGTAAGTGACTGAGTTCATCCATGCATGAGCCATTCACAACACCTGGGTAATCCATAGAAACAGGGCACGCAACTGCATTTTGGCTTTCCTAGAACTTCATAATCTGCTAAACCATTCAGCCAGGTCATTCATCTACTGCAGTTAAAGAGATTACTATCCTAAGAGATGTTAAGGTTTCCAACCCAGGTCAGAAGGAGCTGCCTCTTTATTTAGCATCGCGATGAAGGACACCCCCGTTCCTCAGCATGTCAATATAAATTAATAAAACCCAACAAAATAATTTTTTTTCCCAGAGGAACCATCCCACTGCCTTAACAAGGCAACTAAGGACTATAAATGAAGATGATACTGCCTCTCACAGCATGACCTCTTCTTGGGACGCTTAAGTACCAGCAATGGCCCTAGTCGCAGCCTCTCAGTCCTGCCATGGTGTTCTCGTAAAGCAGGTAGAAGGAAAATAACACCTTTGATTATTTCTACACAACATGGGGCAAGTAACTGATCAGCAGAAACCATGCAAGAAAATGTCACTTGCAGATCTACACCCCAAACTTCACCAAAAGGAGCTGCTTTCCTTTTAAGACCTAACTGGGGCTTGATATGGTCTTTGGTAATCAGGCAGCTGTACTGCAAAGGTAGATCACCTGCAATCATTCTCCTCTTCCTATTCAAGGATTCCTGTGTTCAAAAGGGGACATTTAAGTATCATCTTTCCTTTGACAATTATTTCTATGCAGGGATTACTGGCAGCTCAGTAGCTGAGATGTGCAGAAAAACCACTCAGGGGAGGGAAGCCTCATCAGCTCTTTCTTCCCATCTCCCAGCATTTTAAGAGCACTCTGAAACAGAGAGAACAGCAAGAAAGTAGCATGAATGCAAATCATTGTAGGTTTTTTTCTCTTTTAATAGATCCTATGTGCATCCCCATGTAGGGAAAATGATCCCCCAGAATCCCACTCTTCTCCTTTTCCTCCTTTGTCCTAGTTGGAAGCAACATATAAGCCATTTTCAGCTGGAATAGATAGCATCATCAGGGTGCAAATCACTTGGACAAATGCAAGCAGCAATGCTGTACAAAGAAAGTCTTGTGTTACTGCACTACCACCCTGCTTGGTGGCAACCTCTTCCCAACAAGAATGGTAGCTCCAGATCCAACAGATGTCTTTGGATACATCTTTTCTAGCTGGTGGATGGTTCTATTCAGTACAGTTCATAATCCTTTGCAAAATAATCTATTTACCGATGGATAATGTCAATTATAGCTTAATTAAATGCTCTAGGAAAAGCATAAGGCCCTTTACATAATTACAGATATGATAAAACACAGTAACAAGAACAGAACACAGAAGGGACACAAAAATGCATCAGGTCTGAAGTCGCAACTAATTTTGGTATTTCACAACAAGGTAGTTTTTGCACACATACAAAAAGGAGCAACTCACGAGGCTGTGAAGTAGCATTCATAGCTGCAGCATTATTGAAGCCAACTGCTTAGATACCCAAAGTAAAGACCGTTAAACCAAAACTGTTAACTGTCAGTTGTCTACACTCTGCTGCAAGAGGCCTTATCTTGGCATCATCTCCTTACAGGAAAGATCAGCAATCCACACTCCCTGTTGCTACCCAAGGTCACTATTCTGATTTCCACACCTGAGGCTCACAGACTGCACTGCTCAAGCCCTAGTGATGACAATCTCTTGGGGGAGCAGGCACAAGGAAACTCACAGGTCTCTACAGGGCAGGTTTTGACTAGCGGAGGTGGTCTTCCAAACCAAACCAAAATCAAACCCTTCCGCACTTATGCTGGCTGGCTTTTAAGCTGTAAGCTCGCCCAAATACCCACTACTACTATTTTGAAGCAACAGCCTGAATGCCCATGGTCCTGAACACTGAGACAAGGGTAAAAGAAGAAACAACCCTTAAAGACAGACTTTAAAACACAAGCTTGACTTTGTGTTAGGAGAGTATTAACTACAACCTGGCGTAGCTCTAGCTGTGTTCTTAGCATTTTAGGTAAAAAAATCCACAGGCATAAGACTCTCAGAGCAGGACAAAAATTCCTCAATGCTTTATTAAGATCTTTAGTTTATAGACCACTGCTCTGTCAGCTTGTTACTAGACCATGTGAAACATCACAGAGCAAACCATGTTGGACAGAAGTGTGACAGACTGTGCAACATTAATGTAGAGACTTACACAATGCAGCCTGTATAGGTTGCCAAAATGAGATGAGACCATCCTTTCAGTACAGACATTCTACTCACAGCACTTCTTTATGCACAGACATGAGCAGAAGGGACTGATCCAGGAGTGAAACAAAGTGAAGAGCTCCAAAGTCCGGGATAATTCAGGAAGGCTTAGTTTGCATACAAACCCCAAGTGGGCTTCTGGCTCATATTAATCACAAACACCACCAATTTACCATGCAAACATTTTAATTGTTTAAATCGGGCTCTTCCAAGCATGAAGAGACAAAAGTACCACTCCGCCATGGTGGTATCTCCTATGACAGTAACAAAGGACCACCTGCTTGTAACTTAAATCATCTGTTCCTGGTTGTATAGCTGAGGCTGAATACCCACAGGATATTATTAACATTTCCCCTCCAGCATCTGGTCTAATAAAGAAACACAGAACACCTCTGCTGTAGTACAAAAGTTTACAGAAAGTTTGACAATTTAATTAAAGACAATACAAAATATGTTGTCTGAATTCAAATAATTTATGTAAAAGTACATGCATGAGAAAATATTGATGAGAAGATCGAGATAACCATATTAACAGATGCATGTTCTTTGTCCCTAGAGATAGCATACAGTCAAAAATACATTTATATTTTAGGTTACAATAAAAGACAGCATATTAAAATAACACAATTTCAGGTCTACCAGCCCTTTAACTTGAAAAGTTCCTATTAACACGGGACCAACTGATAGAATAAAAAGATGGAGCAATACTGAAGTGTCTGAACAAACCTGTACTGTTTGGTTTTCCTTTTATTGAGGAGAGAGAAGACAACAGGAAATGAAGAAGAGTGTTTTGTCAGCACTCTGTCTTCAGTCTTAATTGTTTTAAAAATCATGATCAAAGCATCAGGGATTACTTTTATCCATACACCCCAGAAAAACCCACCCTCCTTGAGAGGAGACAGGATACAGACCAGGCACAGATCTTCCACATGAAGTAGCACCACCTCCACACAAGACTAGACCATGCAGGCAAAGCAAGCTACCCCTACTGTACTCAGGGTGGCAGCTTGGCCCCAACAAGCACTTTCTCTCAGCCTCCAGCAGAGCCACTGTTCCTCTCAAATCATGAGTTATTTCTTCACATTTATCAAATACTGGAACCCCAGAAGTCATCCTCCTGACTGACGGTATCAGACAACAGCCTGAAATACCCAGGATTTCTTACCATGTGTCACTTGCCCTCCACATTTTCGTGGTCAGCTCCATGGTTTAACAAGACAACACATGATTAATTTCTTTGAAGATATTTTAGTTCATTAATTCCCGATAAAAATATTGGTTGCAGTACAATAGTTTGACATACAGCAACAAAATGTACTCAATTTACATGCACAAGCTATTTAACAATAGTATACGGTCTTTCCTATTGCATTATAAAATGAAAACTACTATGACAGCTGACACAGCCTTCCCACTGTTCTCATGAGCTCTAAAGAAGTGATGAAAACAGTGTTCCAGCTGGTACCATGACAAAGAACAGAGGTCTGGCCACTGTTAAAGAGTCCAATGAAGATGCCAGTATCATAATGGGAAACAGTGTTGGTGCTACTGCACAAACAGCTACAAGCAAAATTGTTCTGATGTGTACTTCAGTTTAAAAAAAGAACACGTGGGAAATACAGCTTTGTACAGAAACAAGTCAGAAACAAAAGTACATGGAGAAGAAGAAAAGGTAAAGCCAAGACAAATGTCCGGATGACTCAAATAACTAAAACACTGATCACTGAAGTCCTGTAAACCAGCAGCAATCTGTGGGGGAAGAGCACACAATTTTCTAAGGAGGATGTTTCTCATGGTGTTTGTGATTGGTGGTTTCTTTGTTGCTTATTTGGGGTTTTTTAAATAAAGCTTCCAACTTGGGAAACACGAGCCAGAACTCCCCTGCATTTGTGTTCTGGGCCTGGCTAAACTCTCTTCAGACTGGCAGTTTGGTCCAGATTCTCATGGTTTAATGTACAAAGTACTGTACACACCACAAGGACTACTCACTGCAAGTTTTCAAAGTCTGCTTTTCAAAGAACAGACACGACACTGTCACCCTCATTAAAGGCTGATGCCAAAGTTTCAGTACTGCTGTTTAAAGGGCTTCTAGAAATGAGAAGAGAGAAGTCAGATTTATGACCAAGAGATAAGCAATGAGCTCCGTGAAACATAACACATTACAACAAGACTTTTCCTATAGTACATAAAAGTCATCAGGGGACATTACTTTTATTTTTTTCACTAAAAGTTAATAAAATAAAGCGCTATAGGTTTCAGAAGTGCCAATTCCAGCGATAAAACAAAGTGCCCCAGAGCTGTGCCTCTCTATTTAGTGTCTTTCCCAAATTTTATTCAACCAGGTTAAGAAACCCTCTCCCCTAATCAAGTTATCAGTTTAGCATTATGCTACTGGCAAGTCAGATCCTGAAATATTATGGATATTTGACAGTCATAATCAATTTATTTGTGACCACATAAAAAAAAAAATCACAGTTACATGTGTCTGCACTGCCAGATCTACAATACACCAAGTGAGACTGCAAAAATAAAAGGCAAAAAAGGAAAAAGGCCTCAAGTCTCCTGTTTTTGTTTGGGGTCTTTTTTACTCATTGTCCCACAGCAAAAAAGAAAAGTAAGCAGCAAAGGCTTAATCTTAAATACAAAGTTCTGATCTGCAGATCAGGTCCTCTAATCCAGACTGATGCACACTTTATTGTTTTAACTGAATTACCCATTCCAGACTTGCAATACCAGCACTCATTCACACCCTGAAGTGTTCCCCAGCCTCACCCACCCACCCAAATATTCACACCTCGTTTTAAGCAGAACAGTGAAAGAAAAGTTGTTTGGATTTTTGAAACACTTGCTCTGAATTCTTTAATACCACACTCAAAACGCAGGAAAACAAATTTAAAATATCTCAGTTCTTAAAATATTGTTTACAATGGAAAAAAAAAGGCGACTATGGAAATATAGAAGGTGCTAAACCACCACCAAAAAATGGACTTGGTAAAGAGCCTACACTGGAAACACTTACCTTGTGAAATCCTTAAAATGATCACCTCAGAAGACGATTCAGACACACTTCATCAGTGTTGTGAAAAATACAAACTAGGCTGACACAGGTCACTGAAATATCTAATCTAAAGGTAGTACAAAATGATGGTTGGTTAGGGGGCAACCAGGCACTTTGCAAGTGAGGGACTTCAAATTACTCATCACTGACCTCCTTAATAATCTGCATTGAAGGACCTGATGAACAGCAGTGAGATTTTTGTCATGCAATTACATCTGTTAAGCAACCAATACGCAACTCAAGAGTTATACTGTCACGCATGGCGGATTATTAGAGCAATAACCCATTAAAGAATAAAGTCAAAGGGGAAAGTGGTAAACATTTTGCCATAAGTGAAAACACTTCAAAAATTTACAATTAAATAAAAAGTTCGATGATACCTTATAAAAAGAAGTACTGAACACAACAAAGCCACAATAAATTAGTGTTTCCGTAAAACGACATGCTGAAGGTTTTGTTCCCAAGTCTATACATTTTTTTACTGTCTGTTAATTCCTAAATATTGACAGCGTAATCGAGTAATTGAGGTACAGTAGTTTACATTTGTATAGGTCTTGTAAAAAGGTTATTTTTTTTCTTCCAGTTTTTCTTCCTCATCGCCAAAGAACAACAAAGGAAACATTCCTAAAATGCAGCCAATGGTCACTCCAATAGCTTTACCCTAGAGAAAGGGGGAAAAAAATAAGTTTCTCACTGATCAGTTGTTATGCGTTTGCTGCGAGTACAACCAGGAAAACAGACCCTTTGTTCTAGTTTTCAGTTGGGAGCCACATTTTTCTTAGCATGCAGACTAGATACACAATCTATGAGAGAGAGACAGATATGACAAGGTTAGAAACAGCATGTGCTGTGACAAAAGGCACATTTCTGAATAAAGAGGAGGGGAATGACCCATGAAGAGCTGCATAGGTGGTAAGGGAGGAGACAGATTCAAAGGACTGGCTAGGAAGACAGAGAAGGGGGTGAAACAAACAACAAAACCACACACACATTTTACGTGGAATTATAAATGTATCTGTTGTATGTGGTAATGCAAAGTGAGGAATGAGGGATTCCTTGCAAACATGATGGCTTGCAAAGGCACATGGGGAAGACAATAATAATAATACATAAAATGGTTGGGAAACATTTCACAGTTTTTCACAATTGCCTTAGATGCAGAATTCCAAAGGAGACAAAAGCAAGACAAGCAACATCCAAACCACATCACCAGCAGTAGGTGGACAGTGTTGAGAACCTTGAGACAACAGTTATAAAAGAAAAACTGCTAGCATTCAGGCAAAGATGCTCAGAAGTCTCCTCACAGAAAAGCACTGTGAATGCGTTGCAGTGCAATGACAGGCTTTTCCCACGCTCAGCTTTCACTGTGATGACTCTTATGTTGGGCAGACTAGAGAGCAGCCCACAAACATGCCAGTTCTTCCTGCCTGATGCTTTGATCTGTCACTGCTAAAAGCAGACTTTTCCCCTTAGTTTTCAGTAGCCAGTGTTATTTCTCTTCCCTTAAATTTGCAAAGATATTTTTTTCCCATGAAGGCTCATTCTGGCAAAGTGAAAGGAAACTGTTTCTTTACTCGGTTTCTTATAATCTGATTCTTTCATCAAAATAAACTAAATGTTCTCATTTCTGAAGTGGGATCACTTCAAATATTTAAATATTAATTAGGTAATTATCCTGAAAATAAATCTGCAAGTTAAGTGTCCCACAACTGTACACCCAGACACTGACTATTACTCAAATGCTGAAATATACTCAGGGGACAGCTAATTTCATATCCAAGCTAATTATAGAATATTAGAAATGAACACATACTAGCACAGGTATATAAATAACAAGCACTTGACAAAGAATGTATGGGAGTAGACTACTAAGGGGTCATAACATTCAGATAAACTGGCTTATCACAGCAGCCAGAGCTCAGCCCACGTATCTCCATGGCACACATGAAGTCACTGCACAGCCTGTCCATGGTACTAGTCACTCCTGGCTGGTTGCACACAGAAAATCCCCCCAAGCCCAAAGCGATCCAGTCTCAGGATGTTCCCTGCCACAAGCTCACAACTAAACCTTCCAGGACACCTGTGAAATGTTGGTGACTATTAAGCATTTAATGGTAAAAGTGACAAAAAGGATTTATCACATATTAGTTTCAACCAAACAAGCCCCACACAAACAGTGCCTGCCTACAGGATACTCACCAAGTGCGCGCTGAGACGTGTTTGCCACATATCAGCTTGTTTGGGTGTCAGATCAGGGATTGACAGACCCAGTCGTGAAGCTAAAGCTTCTACATAACCTGCAAGACTGGAAGAACAAGAAAACAAAAACAAACGATTTCGGATCTGACATTACTTCTAGTGAGGATTCTGAAGTATTTGAAGCACTGAACTTAAAATGAATAGCTTTTCCTTCAGCTAAAGTCACCAAGAGGTGAATATGGGAAGCGCTGTCATCAGACTTCTGATGGTCACATTTTGTGCTGCAAGATCACTCATTTTCTTACTGATTTGATATGCAGTATTTCCAGAAACACTTTCTGCAGCAAGACAAAACTGGTGTGAATATTGCTGTATTTTTGCAGAGCTTGTTAACGTTCACTGGAGGAAAGGTTAGATAGGCACATGAGGAATAAGCCTCGCTATTTGCAGGAAAAAAGAGGAAAAAGGGGCACAAGAGTCATAACTGAAGCTTTACCTTCAGCAGTTATTCAGAGATTTCCTTTAAAAAGTAAAATCAGCTGCATCTGTTTATATCAGAAGTAGGCATGCCTAGATCTGAAGGTACTTCAGACAGACCTTTTATCTGAGGAGAAGGAAACACCTCTTGATCTAGCTATAACAATGTTATATGAGCAGGGATATGAGGGATATTCTACCACAGCAACATACTGCGTCACAAAGAACGTATTTTTCCATTTTGTTTTTTAACAAAAGCACTTCTGCAGAAAAAGTTCTCATTAAAACTTCCTTAAAAGCAAGCATTGCCTACAGAGTACACTGAGTCAGACTAAATGCCAATCTCAATTTTACCCCTTACAATATGTAATACTGTAGTAACAGTCTGTTTCAGAACTATGACACTGCAGTTTTAACCTTCGCAAGGAACACCAAAGAGACCAACTCTTTGTTAGAAAGGACAGAATACATTTCTACAGG
This sequence comes from Forpus xanthops, assembly GCA_032466535.1. Lineage (NCBI taxonomy): Eukaryota > Metazoa > Chordata > Aves > Psittaciformes > Psittacidae > Forpus > Forpus xanthops. Next base: position 64,633 of record JASSUY010014904.1, read on the forward strand.
CATGTAGTTTACTGAAGCAAAATTCAAGATCTAGGAAAAAAAAAACTGTATTTCAGCAGTTTATAATGTTTTAGCTCAGTAGCACCAACAGTGTTTGCAAGAGAAGAAAACAATATGTATATTCTCAATGCAAGTTCAGACATACCCCAGTCCAGCTAAATCTGAAACAAGGTTTCCCAAAGCTGCAGCTGGAGGGAGAAAAAGGGAAGAGAAGGGGGTAAGAAGGCAAAGTATTATTTTAATTGCAAATAAACCCAAGCAGTTACCCTCCCTCCCTGCCCCAGTGACTGTCACTCTTCTCAGCAGATACAGCATAAAAGACTAGAAGTAAGCCTCTTTAGAGGTTTTTTTTCTCCTGACCTTACTACAGTTTGCAGCAGCAGATTAACAATAACAGGAAGCACAACTATTTTTCTCAATTTCTATGAAGAACACTTGACAAGTACAAACAGATGTCCCAAACACCTGGAAACCAATGTAAGAATTTTTCAGATCAAATACAGCCATGGGTGGTTGCCAGTTTCATACAGTTCATGCTGGACACCAACAAGGCCTTCCAGTGTCTGAAGAGGTGCAAGAGCATGGGAAACAGAAGGAGCTGCTACTCATATATGTAGTTTTGATAAACATTTTAACACACCCATGAACTGCTTCAGATCAGGAATACTGTAGACAGGACTGAATGAAGGTACACGCTTAATATATATGATTTCACAGCAGATCTTAGTGAGAGAAGCTTGCTTGTGACTGTCTTGCATTGCAACAGAGAAATGCTTCACATTGCTTGTTCTGCACTGAAGCTGCCTGTGTGCTTTCAAGCCACACTGCACCTGATGGAACCAGTGGTATTTTCCCTTCTCTGACACTGCAGGGGCACCAAAGCTGTTGAGCAGAACTTATCAATTTTGGTTCAGTGCAGGAGCAGGGTGGCTGCTGGGCCTTCCCGTGGTATCACAGGGAGGCAGAGAAGCCAACAACAACATGGGCCAGCACAGTAATAAGGACACCAACACTGATCTTCACTCAGCACTACAAGCAAACAGCAACTTACAAATACATAAACACACACAAACGTAAGTATCAGACCCCAGGGAATTTAGAACAGTCCCATTACAGAAATGCAAATACACTTTCCTAAGCAACTCAGGATTTGGGCTTTCAGATTAAAAAGGACAACAAGCATTGCCAAATGCTATATGAACTGGAATTCCATTTCTGCAAATGGAATATGTCCTTGCTTCAACCATAGGTTGTTTGTTTATTAGGAAAGGCAGCTGCAAGACCAAGAAGAGCCATTTCCAGCCCTGTGGCCCACTGTCAGCCTAAAATATAGGAGTGTGCTTATTGGTCTACACATACTGCATTTTATTACTTGCCTGCCATAGTTGAAATTCCTAGGATAACTCCAATTGACAATTCTATTTGGGTTCCCTGAAAAATAAGAATTTTCTCATTACTTGAGAGATTTGGAGTTAAAACAGATTATATTGAGAGAACCAGCAAAAGTATTGCTTACTGCTTGTTTATGCTGACATTGAAAGGATAAATGGACATTACTTTCACTAGATCTGCACAGCTCCCATCCCCCTGGCATATATATTTCTCCCCAGGACAAGAGTTTACTTGTAATACTCTTTTAATATTTTATGTTTTTCCATAATGGCCAGCTAATGGACAAAACTAACCCCTATCTCTGTGCATCATTTTCCCCACTGTAATTCTTAGCTGAATATATACCTCTGAATACAAACTTCTACAAATACTGAACAAACAAAACACAGCATTGTAGCTCCTTAATTCTTTAGCTGAAGAAACAAAATCGCAGCAAACTGCATGATGAAACAGCACTACATGGTCCAAAAGATGAGACACAACATGCATGAACTAAAACAGGACATGTTCCAGCTGGATACAGAGTATTTTCCACTGTGAGGTCAGCTGAGCATTGGAACAGGTTGCCCAGGAAGACTCTGCAGTCTCTGCCCTTGCATCTTCTCAAGTACCACTGGATGAAGCCATGAATAACCTAGCCAGACCTTACAGGTGATCCTGCTTTGAGCAGGAAGTGAATAGATTAGAGACCCTGAGGAAGGTCCTAAGCAAGTGAAAGACTACAGACCTAATAGGTTATGTGGTCCTCTCCCACCTCAATTATTCCACGATTAATACCACACTGTCAGTGAATCTGAATCATAGAATAGTTAGGGTTGCAAAAGACCTTAAAATCATCTAGTCAACCCCCCTGCCATAGGCAGGAACAACTCCCACTAAACCATGTCACCCAAGGCTCTGTCCAACCTGGCCTTGAACACTGCCAACTTCCTTGGCCAAATTATTCCAGTGCCTCACCACTCTCACAGTAAAGAACCTTCTTCCTTATATCTAACATAAACTTCCCCTGTTTAAGTTTGAACCTGTTACCCCTTGTTCTATCACTGCAGTCCCTAATGAAGAGTCCCTCCCCAGCATCCTTATAAGACCCCCTTCAGATACCGGAAGGCTGCTATGAGGTCTCCCTGCAGCCTTCTCTTCTCCAGGCTGAACAGCCCCAACTTTCCCAGCCTATCTTCATATGAGAGGTGCTCCAGTCCCCTGATCATCCTCGTGGAACAAGGTGAAATTTATCCCCAGTGACAAATCTACGGGAGGAACTGTTTCTGTTCCACTAGCCCATTTAATCTTTCAAACTGATAATACATCGCAAGTGTTAGTCAGAAGTGCCAGGCTGCATCAGTACTAACACTGCTTGTGTCACTCAGAAGAGAGGAACGCATCAGTAAAAGCCCTGAAGATGCATTCATCAACACGTTATAATCACGTTATAAGCAGTCAGTACAAAAAAGTATCATCTACAGGATCATAAATGCATCTTACAGCACAAATTAGGAGAGGAAAAAAATCAAGTTTCTTCTCAGTTCAGTAAAATTTGTTGCAATATTGGCCTTCAGAAGGAATAACGCTCCTCTGCACTGGGCAAAGGCTGAACACAGCATGGACCTTTTCTTTAAAGAAAGATTAAAAGGGTCAGTTGATACAGTGTCTTACTGAAGCTCTCAGCTTAGTCTGTTTTATACTACTTGAACAATATGAAGCTTACTGACTTGATTGAGGAGTTAAGTAGCAAACTTACCGCAGCAATCATAATTGCGTTATCCAAAAATCCAAACCCTACAAAAGGTACTGCATTGTGGAAGAACACTAAAAGAAATAAGTAACAAAGAGAAGGTAAATATTTGTAAGAGTTCACTAGTTCACAGCAACCGCAATGTCAGCCTAATACTGCCTTTAAGAGAAATGAGCAGAACAGACACAAAATTCCCTTCCCACTACTTCTACTGATGACTTTGTTTCTGGCAGGTTTGGTAAACCTTTTGCTACACCTGAGTGTTACTAATGGCCTTTGAGGAACTAGTTAAAGCAACTTACTCTGCAAACACTTGTACAATTTTGAGTGGAAGCCACTTATGCCTACTACAGCACAAAAGGAACACTGAAAACTACACAAACTTTGGTACTATTTAGTCCTTCCAACCAGTCACAGTGTCACTAAGGATTACCAAACCGTCTCATTAGACTTTCTACACTCTTCTCTTCCTCGAAATGAAGCCCCTTTCTTTGCAAATCCCTCTCAATTCCTGTGCAGAAGCTTTTTCATGCATTCCTAACATCTCATATTTTAAGAGTATTGCCTGGAACTAAATCTACAGATGCTCAGATGGTTTTCACTGGTGTCACACTGTGTTAATTATCTCAGTATTCCAACCCAGACTTCTGTATCTTGATTTTGGTTGGGACTTATGCTGAGAGCAAGCGAGACTTGAAGATGCTCCTCAGTCCATTGATTAAGAATTCATGTTCCACCTTCTGTTTCATGTGTTTATTGTTCCTTTTCTTTTTACTTCTGAAACTCCAAGTAAACCCTGTGAGAAAATATTGTATATTGTAGGAACTTGGAACATGCTGGTGTGAATACTAATTCCTAACAAGGACAGTGTCACTGTGTCATTCCTTTCTGTCCTGCTTCATTTTCTCTCTCAAATTTTAGCTTTTAAGCTTCTGATAGAGATGGGATTGAATTTGCATAGCATAGCCTCCAGCTGAGTTTCAAGGTGCTGGCTTCATAAGACTGAATACAAAACTGAGGACAGACTATATGACTAAAATACAGTTTAAAGTTAGACCTTCTTTTTAACACTGAAAATGCATCAGTTCTTTTGTTGTTCAGGTTTGAGGGTTTTTTCCACTTCAGATGGGACAACAACTCCTGTATTTCATAAACGTACACAGATGCAAGCATAGGAAGAGGGAAGAAAGAAAAGTACATTAATCTCACAGTCGCGTGAAAAGCAACTGAAATGAGTCCTTTTTGCATTTAGCTCTCATAGACAGCATGAATCCATGACCATGTAAGAAAACAAAGCCAAACTCATGACATCTTTCATGCTTAGGTACTAGAACATGTTTAAACTTCTGGAGCTACTTTGCAAAAAACACATAACGCACTGGTGAAAGACTGAAGCACAGAATGTATGAAATACTCCAACTGTTCCCTTAAACCACTGCAGGACAAAAAAACCCAAAATAAAAACCACAAAAAAAATCACACACAGGTATGGCAGATGTGCCCAGTACTGCGTGTGTACCAAACTCTGGAGCTGCAGAGGGAACTCACATTCTTACCAAAATTGTCATCGTTTTGGAATCCAAGGAGTAAACAGAATCCCAGGGACCAAGGAAAACAAAAACCCATGGGGAAATAAGTGTAGATAGGTGGAACAGCAAAGGGCTCAACTACATGTATTTGCTAACTGAAAGTATAAAACCACATAAATACACTGACTTGGAACAAAATCCAGACTTTGAATGAGCATGGTATTACAAAGAATACCAAATCTATCTACAGTTTGTCTGTAATTTTATCCTGCTTCTCAGTCCGTTTAAAATACAGCCCACTAGAAGCAAGTCAACAATCTTAAACACAAAAACCCACAAGGTTCTGCAGCATCAACACTGCTCGGTTTAGAAAACCAGTGTTTGCTGCTGGCTTTGAAAAACACTCTCTTTTGGGCTTTCTGTCCTACTTTTACTAAGTGGTGCGCATTCTCCAGCTGAGTTGTTATGAAACAAAGGTGGCAGAGTGGCAGTTGGTGCTTGCTTTGGTTTTCTGTTACTCCAGACGACAGGAATGAGGACAGACCAGCGCTTGTAGGAGAAAGATGGAAGCAATTCGAAACACAGACTGCACAAGTACTGAACCACATTCAACAAACATTCTTCTTTTACCATGTTTCAGTTGTCCTGGAGATGGTGGGGCAATCTCCAACTTCTCTAGAGAAGTCAAAATGAAATGAGAAAGTTAGCTACTTCATCACAACCTCAGCTTATTATAATTTACCAAATTACTAGCAGGCAAAAAAGCAGTTATGTTATTTAACAGCTTTCTAATTTGAAGATAAATGTTTCATGTCTAATTTTTATTATTTTACAAAAAAAAAAAAAAATTTGAAACCAAAAAGTCTTAAGAGAAATATTACAAGCTTACATTAATATAAGTCATTATGCAAAGTAACAGCATACATAAGAAGCAGCTCAAAAGCCATCTTTAATTAATGAGAATTAGAAAAACACACTAAAATTAGACAAACCAGGGCATCTAAAGAGAACTGTATTAATTATTTGGTTTTAGACCACTAGCCATGCAGCAGACAACCTTTCCTCCAGAGACAGTCTGAAAAGACCTCCTACCTCTGTTCTGACAGAAGGCACCTTTTAATAGCTAGTATGAGAATGAAAGAAAAATACTGCAATGACATTAGAGACCACTGACCCCAGTAATAACAGAACAAGTCTGGTCATTTGGTGCATGTTTCATATATTCTGGCTTCAAACCATTAAGTGCTTGGAAGGACCAGGACATCACTCCTGAACCTGACAGAGCACTCTACAGGAAGCTAATACAGACTATTAGAGGTGATGCACAGAATGCAGCATCAACAGGTACCCATTCCACAGGGCAAGGGAAAAAACCCTACTTTTTTAGGCTTCTGTTGCATTTGTAGGTTTTTTTTTGAAATGTGGATGTTAAGCAAAAGACCCATTTTAAAGCAGAAAAAGAAGCTGCCCTAATATCTTCCAGTATTATGGACCTTGAGCTTTTGACAAGTTCCTTCCATACTTTTGATTAGGTACTTCTATAGGCAAAGGTAAAAAACTGTGTAATACGAGAGAAGCCTACAACACGACCTCAAGTATTCAAATTTTACTTGGGACAGCCAAGTACATGAAGAGACAAAGCTGGAAACACAGGCTGTGAACCATTTGAGCATATGTCTGAATAGCGTACAGTCAGAAATCGTGTATCCAAGTCACTCTATATTCAAACCTATTGTAAAGAAGAAACTAAAACAGTAAGATAAAAAGCTGTAACATAAACAAACTTCCAGGAAACACTCTTATCTACCTCTGAATAAGACATACTTTCACAGTTTGCCCTGACTATGATAACCAGTTAGTTTAGGTAATTCCCAAGTGAAGTACTGTGGGTATGAACAGAAAGGTAGAAGACTACTCAGTTTGTCACAAAGTATTATGAGCCTCTAGTGGATTTAACATCAGCCTTGTGGATCTAACTACAACTGATTCCTGAGTTTGATAGCACATGGCAGTTACATAGTTACTCTCCATTCAGTGTAGAGAAAAAGCTATTAAACAAAGCTAAAACCCAGTGCATAATTGATTCTAGGAACTTATTACCAAAAGGAGGAATTGAGGGCAAGCATTTGGTAGGAAAAAAAACCACAAAACTTTCACATCTATGAATAATGGGAGCTTCAAATCACATTAATTAAAAAACATAAACCTGCTTCTCCAGAACATAACAACTATCTTGGGATGGTTTTAGAAGAAGGGAGACTGAGGGACACTACTTTGGGGCTAGAGGAACGATGAGTTACTGCAAGGTAGGGGGAAACAGCAAAGGCTCAAACATAAGCAAAAATTACTTCATCATTGACATAACGTTTTTTAGTAGGGTGGGATATCTGCTAAATAGCCATTTTATGAAGCAGGGCACCTAAGGCACTTGGATATTAAAAGAGGGATCACTAAGACAGCACGATGGTGGCACCACACTGCTCTTGTCTGGCCATAGGAAATTCTTGCATAGGTGACAGCATCTTTCTGCCACATTCGTAAGAACTTTCTTTCATAAGTAAGAGTCTTGCCAAACTCACCTGGCAATCTGCCTGATGTACAGCCTCTATCATAGAGATAAAGATTAATCTGGGGAAAAAATCTGTGATTACATGCACTAACTAATGAGACAGAGATAGGAGAAGTCAGACAGAGAAAGCTCAGATAACTACTGCAGATCAAACCTGCTCATGCTCCAGAGAGGGAAGCTCCAATCCCAACACCCTCTCTGCACCAGCCAAGTCAATCTTTAGCCTGGGGAGACAGCTAGTCCCAGCCCTGCACAAAGCAGAGCCAAATCAGACCAGGCTGCTCAGGACTCTGTCACACAGTTACTTGCAGGACCAGCCTCAAGGAAAAACCCGTCTCCCGTGGAGCACCAAAACAACCCTTTAAGCACAAAGATGACTTCACCGACAGATGAAGTATGCTCTGCCACTGCGAGGTACAGAGCACTGCCCGATGGGGAAGGACCAGCTCAGCAAGACTTGGAGAGGCCAAGGCTTAGTTTAAAGCTGGGATACTGGGAGGGGAAAGAAAAGAATGAAAGCAGAAAGAATTAAATAACCACTGTGGCACAAAAGCCAGTAACCTTTTTAGAGAATTACTCCTAATACCACCCCTTTAAACTGTAAAAACTCTGAAAGACAGAAGGCACCTAGGGAACACATCCCACAGAGACAAAAGAATTCTTTAATGCAATCTTCTAAAACTCTAGGTAACAAAATGCGTTTCAGAATCAGGTATTTATTCATAGGAACTGTTGTGACTATTTGAATTTCCAAGCCTCACCAAAAAAAAAAAGAAACACCCCATGAAAATAATTCTTCAGAGTACAGCAAAGGAAACATGCCTTTCACTTGCTCGACTGGAGGGAAAACAAAGCCCAAAATCTCCTTTCAAGAGATTAATTCAGACAGAACCCAACAGTTCCGAGACTTTAGATGTCTGGGAAAAGAGGCAGTACTGGATTCCAGTACTGCATTTCACAACCAGCTCATCTTGTACTACAGACACCAGAACTCATCATTAGAATGGTTTGGGTTGGAAAGAACCTTAAAGCTCATCCAGGTCCAACCCCCTGCCATGGGCAGGGACACCTTCCACTAGACCAGGTTGCTCCAGGCCTCCTTAATGAAGAAGGAATAAAATGAAATGGCAGAGTAAGGAATGTTGCTATTTTCTATCTGACTTTCATTACCATAAATGAAGTTACAATCCAAGGTTCAAGTGCAATCACCTAGCAAAATCAGGGGGGCAGAAAAAAAAATTAAGCGCCTCTTAAACCTGTCCTTGATCTTTTCTGAATTTACACCTTTTTTTGCTGACTAAACATTCACTTCTTTTTTAATAGGCAGAGCGCAGGGGAATACAGAACTGTCAACATGAATTTACAATTACCCACAGCTTGCCCCAAATCAGGCAAGTTACATTAACTCTGCAGTTGCAGCCAATTTAAACCAAGTACTTGGATTTAGTTTTAAGATTATTCTTCTTAGCTGATCAAACCCCCCAGTGGACTAATGGGTAATGGGAGGGCATTCATTCAAAGAGTCGGTAAACGAGTAAAGCAACCAAAACCCAGAAGGTTGCCATCACCAGCTTCTGAGTTCTCAATTTTTTAAGAACTGGCATATGAGAACCTGCAAGCCTAAAGCCATGTATTATGTTTTATTCAAACTGAGATATAAAATTTAATGGCAGTGTTAGATGCAATCTTTTACTCTTACCCAGCGGCATGAAACTCGTAACAGTGATAAGAGGTACTACGGCCAAGGCTGCCCTAGGAAGACATACTACAGCTGAGTATTGTCACGTCCAAGAAAAAATATGAGCAGTGTTTTATAAGGTTTTAAACAGTGACCCAAATCTTGTAAGATCAATGAAGGAAGAGGAATCTGAAGGTTAGGGTCTCATTTAGAAATTAGGAAGAGTTTTGCTTCTAATTCAAAAGTCTGTCCACATAATTTCAACAAATCGATATACACATCATGGAATAGCAAGGGCTTCACTTGCATACAACAAGAAATCAAAGCAACTGGTGCGTCTATTAAAAAGAGATATTCCATAAGAGGATCTTTAGCCCCAGAATTCTGGATTGAAACCTAGAAATGAGATGGGTGTTATACTGTTCATTCAGTATCTACAGGTAGAACCTTAAGAGTAAATTCTGACCACGATGTACGAGTTCATCCATGGAATAAGCTCATATTCACATCCCAATTGTCCTTTGTTTCCTCTTTGTTTTTCTCAATGTTTTAACAAACACTGCCAAAATCTCAGCACTTACAGCAAAACACATATTTGAAAAACCATGTTCACTGATCTTCAATTGGATTCCCTTAAGATTCAGATGGGAAAAAACAATCCACAGGTAGACAGCAAAGAAAAAATTCTGCATCATTTGTTATAACTCCCAAATGGTTTCCTGTTACTACAGTGATTAAGGCATGAAAGGATGCTGACTCGTGCGGTGCTAAATATAAACTTGGCTGTTGGCCTGTTCAGTCACATGCACATGAGAAAGCTGAGCAAAGCACTAGTAAGAGATGAATAGACAGAGGACATAGAATCATAGAATGATTAGGGTTGGAAAGGACCTTAAGATCATCCAGTTCCAATCCCCCCTGCCTTGGGCATGATAGAATAATTTCTCTGCTATAATTATGTCCAAACAGATATTCTGCATAAAATAAGCAGGACATTAAACATTTTTTTAATACTCTGTGTAATGCTGTGAGAAATCACAGTGATTGCATGTCCTATCTCCATCCCTGAGCAACCCTGAAGTAGCTTAAGAGATTCTCACCTTTATTTGAAACTACTGCTGTATCTACCGGACCAAGCGCTGAGCAAGCTTTGCAGGACTGCTGTTTGCTCCCCGGCATCGGCCAAACAACTCCCTTGAGAACAAAACCTGGGAGCGATTTTGGGCACAGTTCATTCCTGCAAACCCCTCTGAGCTGAGCAGGTGGGGGAGGTATGGGCCCCCCAAGAGTTCCAGGGCTAAATGCCACTGACATCAGATGCAGCCAGCCTGCTCCAAAGGAAATAAACCTGTGATTGGCAATCCTGGTACTCTGCATCACCTCATCTAGTGGTCAGTAGTTGCTCTGTAGAATGGATGCTTTTAGCAACAGAAATGTACATTATATCTCACCACATGCAGGTTTAAATACTATAGAACTTCATTTCAAATTCATCTGCAATGCTTATGGGATGTTCATTATCAAATATTATGAACATATGATGTATCTTTCCTATTATTCTTTCTGAAAACGTGATGCACCATTCATATCCTTTCCAATAAGTTCAACAAAACACAAAGACCCCAGGTGAAAACCCTAACAGGGAATCTAGGAGAAAACATAAAATGCAAACAAGTATCCAGAGACTCAAATCACTGCTTTCATCATTAACAGGTTGGGTCCTGTCCCCCCTGACCTAGTCCAATTCCCTATCAGTACTTTTGAAACTTAAAGGTCTTTCATTTCCATTCAAGCAGGTTCGCACCAAAACAGCATTTGTAGTCATTTGCCTATCAGGGTCTCAAACTGCAGCTGAAAAGAATTAGAAATAAGATGCTTGACTCAAGATTTGAGGGGTTAATCAGCTAAAACGATGCCAATGCAGAAAAGTCTTGCAGTTTGTAATAAAAATGCAGGGTAAAGACAGAAATGCAGCATTTGAGCTGTCTTCCTCAGCGAGAAATGGAAAATGTGAGGAAAACCAGCCACAGTGCTTGTATAAAAATGCCAGAAGCACAGTAACAATAATAGAAGAGCAAAGAGGAAAAACAACATGGTATTCTTATCTGTGCGTTTCAGAAGCAAATTGTTATACACTATTTAACATAATAAATAAGAAGATACTTGAGTGCTGCCTAGAAATAAGCTGGCTGCAGCAACTCCCGGAGTGGAGCGAGCCCTCCACAGAGTCATAGGCCTGTGCCTCAGAAAAACAAATGCCCATCATCTCAAATGGAGGTTGGCTCTTCTTCCCCTCCTCACCCTCTCCTTGGAGACTGCAGTGAGTTCCCAGGAACTAGAGGAGGGACACTTCCCAATGGCACTGCAACTATCTATCTTCAGATGAACAAACCTTCCCCTGGGATTAACAACACCCTTTCCAAGAGCTGTGGAAAAAGATGGAGTAAGCATTTTAGACCAATATTAGAATGGAATTAGTCTCCTCCAGATATACTTGTCTAATCGTGTTTCAGTAAGAGAAGGCGTTGGCACTTCTCTGTCAGCAATGATTTTTCTCAGGCATATCTGGGTCAAAGTAAGCATCTATCAATCACCTGTTTGTAGTTGAGCAGAGACGCAGCTCAGCAACAGTGATGGAACTAGAAACAAGTAAAACCTTAGTATCTATGTATTATCAGGGTGTCCGATTAGGTTTTTGGCTGTCCTCCACAACAGGTTCATTCACGTAAGAGGATAAGCAAAGCAATTCTGTGGAAAACCACAGAAGATTTGTTAACAAGAATTATCAGAGCTCTGTGCACAATCAAAGAGATCTGATCCAGAAGAGGTCTTTCATAGCTTTTAAATACAGCTGCGTTAGGCATCACTGATGCTCATGAAATATCTAGGGAGTTCAAAGCACGATTACAATATCCTCTGTTTTAATGATGTTCCCCCCAGGTCCTGTTTTAAAAGGAAATCTAAGCAAGTGGAAAGATTAGTTTATTCCTACCCTTCCTCTCCCAGCTGCCCTTCTCCTACCTGCCCAGAACCACACTGCTTCCACAGGGAAAAATGGGGGAGAAAAGGTAATTAGTGAAGAACAGGGAACAGCAGAGACCTGAAAGCCCAGGTCTGTGATCCTGTGCTTGCAGCCAGCAGCAGACCCTGCTGGAGCAGGATGAAGGTTACCAGCAATAGCCTGTGCAGCTACTGGGGGAACCAGGACACTCTTCCCTCCCCTGCCCTAGCACAACTCTGAGTGTATTAATAACAGGGGCGCAGGCGCTTATGCCTCCTACCAGATGTAGTGGACCAAGTCTACACTATGCTCACTGGCTTTTTTCATCACACTTTATACTGCCATTCCCAGACACAGAATGTGAGATTTTGCCTTTTCCAGGACCCAAGGGTCTTGTAATGATAAAAAGTGATCTGCCTAAAGTCAAAAGAGATGCTTACTGTATAAGCAAATCCAAAACTGGCAACAGCAGCACTTCCCACAGTCCCTGCTACCAGCAGTACCTGCACTCAGTCAGACAGGAACAACCTTTCCAATACCCAACATCACTTGCAGGCAGCTACAGCAGTGCAGGTATACCAGGAGGGGAACTGATAAATTTGATGTGTTTGGTAGAATTTGGTTTTTTCCCCTTTGGTTTTTACAGAAAGCCAAAGAACATCTGGCATTAAATCACATATCACTTAAGTACCAGCCTTTTCTTATGCAGGAAGCTTCATTCCCTGCCTGAGGACAACCTTGAAAAGTGAGTAAGACAGCAGAAATAAGCTTCTCTCTGAAATAACTTTAAATGCACGTACAGTTTATTGCTTTTTATCTGTCTCAGAATTAAGACAGCTCCTCAGAGTGAGGAGAACACATAAACTGAACAGTGTTCAAGCATTATTTTTTTGCCCAGTCACATTAGAGCGTAATTACACTCCTAATTTTTCACTGCATTGGAGCAATAAAGACAAAAGTATGAGCTTCTCTGAAGTCCTTAAGAAACTATTCATACCCATCAGCAAAAGGAACACTGTAAGAAACCACTGACAATATAAGTTCTGTCCACATATTACGCTCAGATAATTTGCACCTCTCTATATGAATGCTTAATGAATACAGAATACAGCAGCAATTAAGCTATTCTTAACTCGTAACCTACTGCTAGAGGTAGCACAGTAGATTCATCACGTGGGATTCTTTCTTCTTCCCTTCCCCATGTAACTTGGTGTAGCTTCTGGCTGCATTGGTGAAACAAGTCAGACTTCAACATCCAAGTCTGCATGGTCAAAGCCAAGCTGCAATGTCAGCTGTCTCTGGCAAACAGCAGAAGGAATTAATGTCGTATAATGTTGCATAATGTAAAATGGAAAACTAGATAAAACACACTTTACACAGAACTTTACCTAAAAATGATTTCTTTTGGCTTTATTTTATAAGAATGGAAACTATATGCTGGGTCGTTATGCAGCTGCATTATTTCTCAATTTATTCTGCACATGAATTTTAAGCTCTACTAAAAAAACTGTTCTTGAAAGTGATCTGATATTACTAAGATTGAGAATTCTGTAAATCAAGTCCTATAAATAGGGACAAGCACAGGACAACAAAATTACCACGTTCTCTTCCTACAAGTGAATAGTTCTGACCAAGTTCACTTTTCATTCTTCCAACTAATTGCATTTATTCTGCAAGATAAAGAAGGGAAATTCTTCTCCGAGCCTGCGTTTCTGCAGCCTTTCATGAGCAAGAGCCCTATCTCAGGAGGTTCAACCATCTCAGTGCATCTCTGCGGCTTCCAACTACAGCACTAACACAGGCTCCAGCCCACGTCACACCACTGCAAGTCACAGCTGTGCACACACTCTAAATCTGCTTGCGGACCTCTGCTCCATGAAGCACTACAAATGTGGTCTGTTTATTTAAGTCCCGTGTTTCTTAATCTGCTCAGAAAACTCCCCAATGGCCATTCAGGAAAGCCAGGGTTCCACCACTTAGCACAGTCCTTGGTTCTCAACTCTGCATGTTTCCCCTTTCCCAGTGCCAGCTGTTCTTACTTGTTCCTCTATCACAGTTTCCCTGTGAGCACACAGCAGGCTCTGGTGAGTGCTGAAATTACAGCCTCCACCTCCAGCTCTGCTAAGCAGCTTGAGAATTAGTATATTACAAACACAAACCCACAGCTAAATCCCAGGGTTTCTGCACACAGAAGCCTGTCTCATTTTCAACATGGGAGAAATGTGGACTCTATTTAACACCCTTCCCCTTGGCAGTGAAAGTATATTGTGGCACTACTGTACTGCCTACATCAGTGACATGCCTGTAACATCAGTATTTACTGGAGACCTTAATGAAATCTGCACTCCTACATTTTCTTCCATGCTGTGTGATCTCAGTGTGCCTCCGTGTCCTCTCCCTCCCTCATTCTCATCTGCTACTCCACGGTCTAAGCAATGTTTACACAGCCCCTTTTCCAGCAGCAAGGAAGGGGATATATTCAGGTTGAGGATGCTTTCCGAAGGCTGAAGCAAAGTACTATGTGATTCAGGGGCAGCCACTGATCCCAGGAGGAACAATCCTGGATAGAGCCAGAACGGGAGGAGAGAGCTCTCTACCTAGTCACACAAGATGAATTTTGACGTCAAAAATGCTCTCAAATATAGAATCACTGAATGGTTCAGGATGGAAGGGACCTTAAAGATCATGTAGTTCCAACCCCACTGCCATGGGCAGAGACACCTTCCACTACAGCAGATATAATTGCAAGTACTTGACAACGCCAAAAAAAGTGACCTGGGAGACTTGCTGTTCACTGGTGTAAGTCACTGTATGTGCTGTTAGTGGCACAAATCCCAGACCAGACTCACACCTGAGGCACAAGAACCCTCAAGGCACTTCCCATGAGAAAGCAGAGAAGACAGACGGTTAGGTTAAATACAAAACTGCACCCTGAAGTGAGCTAAGGTCATGTTGCTGCTGCAAGGGGTATCCTGTACTTTCCCTCTCGCTCCTAAATTCCCTCCTGATTATCTATCTGTGACTCTTCCTTTATTCCAGCACTTGTGCTCAGCCAGGTGTACAGCCAAGCCCTGGGAAGAACTGAAGCGCTAGTACGGAAAGTGGAAAAAGGGGCTCTCACACCCAGAGGTTTTTGGGATGGGTGAAGAATTGGACACTCCCTTTGCAACAGCACCAGTGAAATCAACAGCAAATCCCGACCCGTATCACGTCTCCCATACATCAGTTCATCCACAGCTCCTGTGCATGCTCACACCCACAGCAGGGAAAGCCATCTGAGTAATTATTCTTCCCTGGCCATGAAAGGAAGAGTGAGCTTTTTTTTAACTAAGGTTTTAACACAAAGTCAGAAATTACAGTAAAACTCATCCATATTACTGCAAAAACTAATACAAGCATGGAAATGAGGCTGATACAGTAGGCTCCTAGCATCCAACCCAGAGAAGCAAACCAACAGCAAGACCATTACAAAACCTAAGGCTGTTTTTCTGGGTGGCAAAACAGATTCAGTAAGTAAGTAAATCACAAGCCGTATTGTATTTCACATTGGAACCAGTCAGAAGCACAAGTGCACCTTTGTCATGTTCCTTCTGTTCAGGGAGAGGGACACAGCATCAAAAGGAGTCTGCCTGGTATTTTCAATACAAAAATGTCACCAAGCTGATTATTTACAGCAGCACTGCCACTTTTACAGCTACTTATGTACTTTGATTTGTTTACTTTGATATATGAAACAATATAAATAGGCAAAAGGAAAACTGGGAAGGGGTTCAAGCATCTCCCATCTCTTTTTTCTGGCAGAAGTCTTTACTAGGCAAGACGGCTGTGGATCCAGCTGGCAATTCTTACCTCTCATCCTTAACAAAACAGTTAATTTTACATTTGCAACATCACATCTTTACTTGCACTTTGTAAAACTCAGCCCATTGCAAGGATTAATGAAGCAAAGAAACAGCTGGATTGAAAGGCTACTTGCAATCCGAAAATACAAGCTGACAGTATTTAAAAGATACCATCTTTTGGTATCTTTGGATAAAGCAATCTGTTCCATGCACATTTCTCCCCAGTCTTCCATGAATCCCAAGAAAGCAAATGAAATACAATTCCTTCCCATTCAGACTGCTGTGAAAGATGGGATAATACCCCAATGGAGACTGGGTGATGCAGCCTCGCTGTAAGATGTTACAGGGAGCTGACCAGCAGGAAGAGATGGATCACTGCAGTGTCCAAAGCTGTTGAGCAAAAAATTGAAAGTCACAAGAACAAAGTGACTTTAACAATACAGTAACTAGAAACTGATGATATCTGAAAGTGAAATGCAGCAGGTCAAAATGCAGCAATTTCCTGTTGGTTCACAGTAAGCTTTCTGACCCAGAGAAAATACTAGAGCTTTGTGGGAATACAACTTAACACACGTCAATACACCCCAAAGCAGACAGGCCTCTGTCTGCAGCATGGATAAGAATCACCTACCATATCCCTAACCCTAACCATACCTGAAGCCTTTTTGTCACAAATGTTTCTACTTTTTTTGAAATGAAAAAGATTTCCCAAGGCTCCATCATTCCCCAAGGTCACTCAGGAGCCTTACACGGGATCACTGCTCAACTGTGGTAAGTGATGGCAACTGAAGGCAAGTTTTCATTCTGGAAATGCTTATCTGACATCGTAAAGGCTTACGCAGTACTTAGCAAGCATGAGAAGGAAAGGTTTTATCCCTATGTACAAGCAGTAGGAAACCATAAAACAGGCCACTGCTCGGTATGTGTGCTTTAAGGCAATACGAGAGTTGATACAGAACATGCCCTAACTCCAAGCATGCAATACTGCAGTTTTAAATACGTTCCTATTTATTCTTTTTACTATGTAGAGAGGAGCACAGAAGTTAAAACAGTGACCTGTTGGAACTTACTAAAAGCTGAAGCATCTCAGTTTGTCAAAATTAAACTTTAGAAAACCCTCATCCACAACAAATACTTCAAAAAGCAATATATATGATGAGCCCATCACATACAAGTGGAAACTGGCAAATGCTGCACAAAAAGATGTGTAGCAAGCATCAGTATGTATTACAGCTGCTAGGGGGTATATTTTATTAATAATTAATTATACAAATGTCCGAGAACCCGAAGTAAATCAACACCGGGAAAATCACCTGATTTTACAGCCCATAATTTTGAACGGAATATGCACTTTGCTGAGTTAAAAATGGTATTTTGTGGGCTTCCCCTTACAACACACACTCCCCATGTTTCAGACGAAGCAAAGGGGTTTGTTTCAGCAAGGGTCAGTCATCCCCCAAAATAATCCAATGTTAGAGGAAGATCACACAAACAGCAACAAAACAGAAACAAGAACGTATGCTGTCAGGTTTCGGAAATAACGCTGTGCTAATTTGAGGGGCAAGAAACAGGAAAGGGAGCACACGACGGCTCACACACAGGTTCAGCTTTGGTCGGTATGAGCCACTTCTTGTAGAAGCAATCAGCACCACCGGAGAGGCCCAAGGCAGCTTCCTTAAGCACTGTTTGCATGATCTGCTTATTTCAGTTTTCCATTTATTTTTCTTTTTAGAGAAGATTCTCTCCCAGAGAAACCATGGCTCTGTAGTTCCATATTAGGATTAAATAATAAATAAGGCTGACTAAAGCTAAGAGTTTTCAGTGGAATGGGTAAGCTTTAAATAATCTCTTAAAGAAACAGGTAGGCTTGATTTCCTTTTAATTTTTAATACACACTGAAACAGTGCCTCGGTGTTCACTGAAAAACATGATCCATTGCATTCATGCCTACTCCACGGAGATCTAAGTGTTTCAAATATATCAATCTGAAAGGTTTCAGTTACATTGTAAGTACAAGCTGCATTTCAAGTGATCTTTCCTAAAAAGACCTAAATCAAAAGCACCCCTTACACCTCAGATAACAGTTATCAGCAGATTTCCCTTTACATATGGAACGTGTTATTTTACACAAGGCACACACACAGTTGAAGAGCAACGGCTCAAAGGTCAGACTTTCTTATTTTTTAAACCATGATTTAAAAGCTCGTCGTGCATGACACCCGTTTTGTACACACCACATGCTTAAACCACATGCAAAAGCTCAATGCCAAATTTTAATTGGAGCAAGCTTCTACTTTACCTTTTCTAAAGCATTAAGTCTGGAGAAAGGCAGAGGCAACTAACTAAATAATGTTTTATAACAGTAATATTTCTGCATTGTTTGGACCACGTAATATAAGGTATATCACTTTCCTACTAAAAGGCATAAGGAAGATGACCCTGAGCTTCTTTCAAGTCAATGAAGCTGGTGCACAGTCTGAAATCTCTGGCTCAGTATTATCTAGAAACTGTGGTATAGCTCAGTTTCCACAAAACCTGGACCTGAAACACTACTTTAGCCACAATAAGACTAAGTACTATGGAGATCACTAAAATTCTTGAGACCAAAAGCTTTATATTACTGTAAATAAACAAAACCTGCTTACTTTTACTTCTTGCAGCAATGCATGCCAACTGCATCAAACCGAGCAAGCAAAGAGTCTATAAAACCAGCAGCTCACTGGCCTTATGCAATGCCATGTCTTAACAAACACGCTTTATTTTTACTGTACCAAGAGTACTGGTCGTCTCTGGTGGTACTACCTCCTTCGCTGGCTTCTCTAGTGGTATCAGTGGTTTAGGATATCTGGATGCTACAAGGAGTTTATAAAGCAAGACAGCAATAAGTCATTATTTAAAACCTTCCAATCGATACTGGAGTACCTGTCAGTACAGAAAGAGCCTTTACAGGCCTAGGCCCTACAGCAGTTGTACTTGAATGGTTGCAGGCTCTCCTCTGCAAAACATACAGTGAAGTTTCTGAATTTAAGCAAAGAATTCACACCAGAACCTGCTTTAAGTTCCACAAATGAGCACAATTTCAGAATAAGAAAGAAAACCAAACTACAATGGTAACACCAACATGCATTTCAGGAAAAAGCACCTTGCTGAATGCAGCTCAAAAGCAGACAGCTACAGGGACACCTACCATTTTCTGAGAACAGCTTCAGGACAGTTTGACCATTACTACCAAGCACCAATTTTCTTCATTGATATTAAACCTCAGCCCTTTATTCAGAGTGCTTTGGAAGAGACCCTCAAAGCTCACCTAGCTCCAATCTCCCACAGGCTGGGACACCTTCCACCAGATCAGGTTGCTCAAAGCCCTGTCACAACCTGGCCTCGAACACTTCCAGGGATGGGGCAGCCACAACTTTTCCAGACAACGAGTGCCAGTGTCTCACCAGCCTCATAAGCAAAGAACTTCTTACAAATATCTAATCTAAATCTTCCCTCTTTCAGTTTAAGACCAACCCCTCTAATACTGCATGCCCTTGTAAAGTCCCTCTTCAGAGTCCTTGCAGGCCCCTTGTAAGCACTGGAAGCTGCTCTAAAGTCTCCCCTGAGCGTTCTCTTCTCCAGGCTGAAGAAGCCCATCTCCGTCAGCCTCTTTCCATAGGCGAGCTGCTCCAGCCCTCTGATCATCTTTGTGGCCTTCTCTGGTCTCCCTCCAATAAGTCCACCTTTCTCTTGTATCTGAGGTCCCAGAGCTGGATGTAGTACTCCAGGTGGGGCCCTAAGAGAGGTGAGCAAAAGGCAGGATCACCTCCCTCGACCTTCTGGTCATGCTCCTTTTGATGCAGCCCAGGACATGGCTGTTTTCCGGGCTACAAGTGCACACTATCAGGTCATGATAAGTTTCTTGTCAGTCAACATCTCAAGTCTTTCTCCTCAGGGCTGCTCTCAATCCAGTCTTCCCCAGCCTGTGTCTGTGCTTGGGATTGCCTCGACCCAAGTGTAGGTCACTGCACTTGGCCTTACTGATCTTCATTAGTCTCATACCAGCCCACCCTTGCAGTCCGTCCAGGTCCCTCCAGATGGCATCCTTTCCCTCCAGTGTGCTGTTGGCAAACTCACTGAGGGTGTAGTCAATCCCACTTGTAATACTTAATATACTATTAATACTTCATATGCACAAAATACTACCTATACGAGCCTGAAAAGTATAAACCTCACAAACAGAGCTTAAAGCAGAAAGAGAGAATTACCAAATTTATTCAAAGTTAAAATTTTTCCATACAGTTAACATTTCCATACGGTGCTTTATGTATCAAGATGACAACATGATGAAATACTCAACAGCCCAAGCTACCTAGATTCGCACTTTTATTGTTACTTAAAAAAGGAAGCATAAATGAATCATATGTGTCCAGCTGAGATAAAGCTTTAACAGGAAAGAGACACAAGTGTCTGACTAATGTGACACAGTAACTGCTGGAATGAACAATGGAAATAGATGGTTTTTACTGCCCAAGAGTACATGCTGCAAGCACGGTCCTGTTCATCCACTTTTTCCTCTGGAGTTTTGGGATGTGGTTGTGGTTGGTTTTGTTTGTTGGGATTTCATTTCTGAAAGGTTTCTTGGCAGATACTGGGGTCCCCTGATAGGACTTCAGAAGTATTAAATCTCTTAACTAAAGCAGTGTCCAGACCTTCTCAAGCACTCTGTCTCTTCTGATAACAGGCATCCATCTTTTTGAGACAGGACATAATTTTATAGTAAGGTAGGACTTTTATCCCAATCTAGGGATAAAAAGGAGGTAGAACTCTCATCTCTACCTGTTACTCATCAGAGCAGCTGCAGAGCTCGCTTGGTCAAACAGCCTTATCCCTGTTCACAACATCCAGGTAACCAGGGTGAGCTGTCAGCAGTGGGAACACAGCTTTCCCCCATGGGGCTCCATCCCAGCTCCCTGGAGGGCACAAAGGCAGAAAGCCCTGCTCTTAAGCAATGAGGCCTGCAGAAGTCACAGCAGCTTTATGCAGAGCACTCCAGATATAGAAGCACATGACAGCTAAGTGGCCAAATACAGTTTATGATTTCTCCCTCTCTTCATTCAGGCTGAACAAAAATAATATCAGTGCCACTAGAAAAAAGATTTTTATCACACATACCCCAACAAAATGGCATCAATTCCAAGTAAATAGCTGGGATTTAACATTACCATTAACCGACATTTAGGGTGAGAAGTCTTTTATAATTCTTTATCCTGTATAATAAAATGCTTTTCAATTGTTGGTCACCTGTGTAATGCAAATAGAACAGTTCCATCTGTAGATGTTGAAGTGATTATCAGTCTGCGTAGCACCCTCCTCTATCAGCCTGCTGTCATAAGAGAGCTCCATGATATGAGGGGGGTTGGGGGGAAAAAAGCAGGGAGGAACATAAGGAAAAACATAGAATTAAAGGTTTCAGAAGCAAAGAGAGAAGTAGCACGCTTCCATGTGAAACATGATATTCCTTTGACCACAGAGTATTTCTGACTCAGCAGGAGACATGGTGTATGCTGTGAAGGTCTAAGAACAAACTCAAAGGGACCGCACTCAGGCAGGCTGGCAAGAGTTTCCTATCTTGCCAGTGTGACAGGGCACTTCAAACTTGTGAATTACACGTTGGCCAGCAGTCTGCCAGAAGGCCTTCTCCTAGAATAGCAATCAGATGCTGCAGTTAAAAACACCTTCCTGACCTAGGTCACAGCAAGGGAGAGGCAGATGATTGTTCTCCATGCACAGTTCAGTTCATCTGCATACACCGGGCCTGTAGAGGACAGAGGGAGGGAGAACTGACCCTACCAGGTGCCACCATACCTGCCAAAGCACACCAACAAGGCTGCTCCCTCTTCTCCTGCTCAGCAGGCTGGGTGGTCCTCGCAAGAAACCTCACACTTGCACTGTGAAATCATACTTCCAACAAGACAAGCACTTCCAGAAGGCTCAAATCATGCTTTGCGTGGTACCACTAATCTGTACAAGAAGAGGTACTAAAATATGACTGGTTCTAAACCACCATGGGAGATTATCTAGTTTGCTCCAAAACATGCCTGATTCATACAACAAAGGGACTCTTTTTCACAGGAGATCTTGTTTAAAAACCCCAGTGAAATCCATTTATCTTTGACATTTGCAGTCTTCAGTATTAACTTTTTAAAGCTGTGGAAGTAGAGGCACTTAGGCTCAAACACTCCCTAAACTATTCCAGAAAACCAGCGAGTTCATTAACACCAGTTCATAGACCAGAAATGTTTCTCCGGATACCAAAGTAAGATTTCACCTAATAATAGCTAAAAGCTTGCAAATTCCCACAGAGAAATGTTGCCCCAGCCACCAACTGTACTGAATGCCTTGTTTTGGTGCCCTTTACCCACACGCTATTTTTTTAAGAACAGAGATTCAGTAACCTGAAGTTACAACCATTTACCTATCAGAACACACCAGTCTGGCCAGATTATTTCCTAAACCAAGACAAACCCACGCCTTCAAAAGGATCTAGCTAGAGACTGCATTGTGCAAGAGCTGTGAATTTAACCAACAAAACCAGCTGTTGAGACTGCACTGCTACTGTCCTGGGGTTTGCATGTTTTCTGGTTAATACACAACCTTGGCAGGCACAGAAAGAAGCAATTACACTTCAGAAAGGCTGTTCTTCAGTGACCACATCACAAAAGCCTTCCTTTTAAAACATGAAATGTAACTTTTTGTTTAGGAAATGTGTCCAATGTTTATTATATATTAAAACATTTTTATATACTATACACAAAGTTATATATATTGTATATACATATTATGTATATGTAAACAAAGATGAGAAAACGGGAACTGTTTTCCCACTTTTGCAACAAAGACGGGAAAATAACAGATCCTCTCACTATCAAGACCTGAGATTTCTTAAAGATCCCAGATAGCAATCGTATTAGTATTATTAATGGAGAATGGTTACATCTGGGCACAAGAATGTTTTAACCCAGCACAGATAAGAACAGTACCCTCACAAGAGATGAAGATGCAGCAGATATGCTAAGTAGTATTTCTTAACCTAAGCAAGGTCAAACCCTTCAGTATTTTTCCTCCTTGCTACTGGGCTTGCTGCACTGCTTACAAGTGCTTTCATGAATCATTTCATATCATTCGCTGAAAACTAAAGGTAGAAAATCTGCATATGAACCCCTTAAGAAAGGAGTTACATCTTCTTCCTAATACCAATCTTTTATAATGGAAAATTGCTATAGAAGGTCAGAGGCATTAAATCATTCTCTCCATTGCCAGTAAGATTTCTTACACTTTCATTTTCTCCATGCAAGAAACAAGCAACAGGAAGGAGGATTTGATTGCCTGCTGCCAACACAACTAAGCTTTGATTAAGGCTTCCACAAGCAAGGAAGCAGAACTACTACACTTACAACAAATCGACCTACTTGCTACTTCAGTGCTCCTGTAACTATGAGAAAGAAAAATACAAACTATTTGCATTCAAGTCCACATGTATCATCTCTATCCGTGTGGCTGACATGCTTACAAGGAACACGCTGAAACTGGAAAACTGTGTTTCAAACCTCCTTCTGGGAAAAGGTGAGATGTTATTCACCTTTCCAAGACTGGAAAGGAGAAAAAATAAAGAGAAAGCCATTAATGCAGGAAGAAAACTAAATCCAGGTGAGCAGGGCTGTGATATGTCTATATTTTAAGATATGGTTTACAGTCTAAATCAGTGTAGTTCTCAAAACGTCATCCAAGAACAACTGCATCAAGATGCAATTTCACAGCCTTTCCCCCAGCTTCAAGCAAAGCCCATCTATTAACTAAAAGTCAGGCTCCCAGCTTCACAGTCATCCTTTATCACAAGCTCACAGATCGAGCTCTATCTTCTGATTGATGCGCAAAAACAAACAGAAGAATCTGAGTGTTTATTAATAAAGTAAACTGTTGAAACAGACTGCTGGCGCTCAGCATTTGGAAGCTCTAAGAGCTCAGTCATAAACACCCAGGTAAGAGAAGTGACAAGGCAACTGCAGGAAGACATTCACAAACCTCTCCCCACCTACAACTACAGTGCAAACAGATGGGTTAAGTTTTGAAACAGCTTCATAGACTCACCTAACTTACAGGTCAGCAGCTACAACTCACCTACCTGAGGACCGTCCTTCAGCGTAGCAGCCGCAGCAAAGGATGTGTTTCCCTGTAGCCTCTGCCATTAGCGGAGGCCACATATAGTGTGTCCTGTCATATTTCGCGCTAGGGCAATTAGTTGATGGCACTGCATCCTTCTGGCGGTAGGCCTGGGAATGGGCTGAGGAACAGGCCCCATTTGGTTCTTGATGTGCCCAGGTCTCCCCATATTGCTGACTGCTTCCCCTAGCTGATATGGGGTCTGTTAGGGCACAGAAGAGGTAGTGAAGGAAGAAGGTCAAAACTTAACCCAATAAGGACTGTGTTAAGAAGGGTACGGACTAAGACCTCCCTTTCCATATAGAAGTATGAAAAGATCACAGGCACAAAGCAAGCTTAAGTACAGTTGCAAAACTGCATAGGCATTTAATGATTGAGAAGAGACCGATTTCCCAGACTCAAACAGGACACAGGAGTTTACTCAGCAGATAGATACGTGAATCTGAAGGTTGCATTTGGATCATTCACTGCAAAATCAGCACAAAAGTAACTAGCGACCTCATCTAAAGAATCAGCTACTGTAAGCTACGGGATGCTGACACTGACTGCGACGATCAAGAGAAACCAAACATCTCTAAAACCATTTTATCTTGATTGAACTCATCAGTTTAAATACCAAAAGCAACACTAGTAGATTGGAGAAAGTACCTGGATAGCAGGACACAAATAATTCTCAACCCCCATCTGCTACTCACAACCTGCATACGTAGGCAGATCATTCCTACACAGTCACCGCTTCAACAGCAGGGAAAAGCAAACACATAAAATATTATCTAACCATAATAAAGCATGCTAAGTACATAACATCAACATCTAACCCAGGAATCGTATCATTCTTTCCAGTGCAGCCCTTCTCTCCCCTTTATCTTCCTCTGTCACTCTGTGGTGTTGAGACTGACAACACACACCCAACACTCCTCTAGAGCCTGGCTCTACACTCACTGCCTTTCTCCATGTAAAATCTGATCTGCCATTATCAGACCTCTACAGAGAACAGCTATGGGCAATCCATCCTGGCCAGGGAATTCTGGCATTGCCGTTCCCTTCCTCTAGGACAGAGCAGCTCACACGTGCAAACCAAAGAGGATTCAGTGCTAAGGTGTGTGCATCTAATGAAAGCAGAGCATCTATTTTGCCAGCACTGAAACATTTCTGTGATACACTTCCTCTCTTGATCATGAGATTTTAGTTCTTCAGAGTGTCGGGGAATGTACACAAGGTCTTAGGATTACTTTTTTTCCCCTTCTAATTTTTATTCAACTTACTAGGAGCCCTTCTTGGTTATGATTCTCTTCTCCCCACAGCACATGAAGAAACATAATTTCTTAGAGTTAAAAGCTGACAACTGTTACCATGCTGCAGTCTGGAAAAAACATAACATGAATGGCGCTAGCTAAAGCAAAAGGTTACTTTCCAAAACATCTTACTAACATACTAGATGGGCAGACAAAGACTGACCCCACGGACTGAGGTCTAATACATTACACCACTGTGTAGCCCTCACCTGTGAGGCTATGAAGCCCACACCTGAGGCTTTGTTGAAACAATCTCTCCAGTGAGATTAATGCACAACTGAATTACAATTTCCATTAGTTGTCTACTTTTGCCCTTTACTATATCTCTACTAAGATCTCATGCAGTCAGGTCTCTAAACTCAAACTAATGCTTTTGTTACTCTGTTTTCTAAATCCTCAGTCATCAGAAAGTCACCGTAATTACATAGACTTTCACATTATAGCTGACAGCAACTGAGCAACAAGACATTAAATAGGCCCATCTGCTGAATTATCTCTGTATCAACACTGAGACATTATACTAAATGCATTTTAAAGTCTCATTTTGATCTCCACCACGATCCTCCAGATACACAGAGGCACTGCGAGCAGCCTGGGTTCAGCCAAGCAGCGACTGTAAAGATTGAAAGTCTCTCAAAAACCACACGGCAAGAATACTTCAGAAGCTGAGGAGGATTTATTTAGAAGAGTATTAGCTGTTAGTACTCAAAAGTTAGTGTCAACCTACAGCTCAAAGCATACTTCCCACTATGTTGGAAAACAAATGCAAGAGGATTCAAGCTCTGCAAAACAGAAGCACCGCTCCGAAAATTAACTACTTAAGTGAGTTACCGTCACTCTGTCTATAAACACTAGTGTTTATATGCAAGTGTGCTATAAATGAAACCAGAGGCACCTGGAAAAGGTTCCGCCCCTTCACAAAAGCAGCATTCTCATGGCTGACCCCTGGTCCTGATCTCTGTCCACCGCAGGATTTCGTCCAGACATGTACAGAAGAGCCACAAGGCACAGAAATGCCCTTTCCAAGGGCACGCTACTATCAAAGTCACAAGGAGGCCTAGATCGAATGCACCCTGATCTCTTAAGCACCCGCTACCATCCTCGTTGCAACAGGGACCATAAATTACAGCTAAGCATCAGAACCAGAGGTACCGAGGCGGTAATTACAAGAGGATTGGTTTTGCCAGGTTTTGATTGCAGGAAAAGTGTCGAGTTGGCAAGAACAGTTTATCAGATGGAAGCAATCACTGTGAATGACTGTAACTGGCGCTGCACAGCGCTGTATCCAGAGACACATCTGTAAACCTCCCCAGCACACACACACCTTCCCGCGTAACACCCAGCGCTTCCAAGAAGCAAAGCCGGTAAGCTGTGGCAGCTCTCGGTATGTCACGAATGAGCTCCCGGAGCAGCAGCAGCCCAGCGCCTCTTAAGAGGTCTGAAACCACTTCACTGCTGCACTAGCGTGGAGCGTTTCATGACACACACACTTTCCTACTCCCTTCCCCAAAAATGGCCACCCGCGCCTCTATAAACTCCTCGACAGATGAGAAACACCCCCAGCACACGGCACGGCGGCTCCGTTTAAGTTCAGAAGGAGCTGCAGATGCTTCTGGAAAGTAAGTTTCAGGTCGTGCGCCCCATTTAAACCCGGTACACCGCTCACACACGGCACCAGCGTGCGCCTCTCGCTGCTCTGCCCCGCTCATCCCGCCGCCCCAAGGACTCGCTTGAGCGACGGCCGGACTGGCCACAGCCAAACTTCGGGGGCTCAGCCCCCATCAGCCCAGCCCAGGCACCCCCTCCCGCCCCCCAACGCGTCCCCAGGCGAGGCTGCGGTGCCGGCCTCAGGCCGCCGGCCGGGGCTGCGGGAGCCGCCGCTCACCTTGCGCGATGGCGATGGACTCGAAGCGGTGCAGCTCCCGCAGCAGGCAGCTCCGCTCGGTGGAGTGCAGGCTGTAGATGAAGTCGCGGGCCCCCTGCACCGTGTTCAACGCCTCCATCGGTTCCTTCCTGGGGTGGGTACCCAGCGCCCGCCCCGGCGGCGGCGACGACCCCCGCGGGAGGAGCAGCCCCTCGGCGCCGCCCCGCAGGCTGCCCAG
>JASSUY010014905.1:0-16743 GCA_032466535.1 Forpus xanthops
TTCTTTACTGTAAGGGTGTTGAGGCACTGGAATGGGTTGCCCAGGGAAGTTGTGAATGCTCCATTGCTGGCGGTGTTGAAGGCTGGGTTTGGAGAGAGCCTTGGGTGTCATGGTTTAGTGGGAGATGTTCCTGCCCATGGCAGGGGGGTTGGAACTGGATGATCTTAAGGTCCTTTCCAACCCTAACTGTTCTGTGATTCTATGAGACAGGGAATGAGGTACACACACATGGGGTACCAAAGCACACAGAGGCAAGTGATTTGGGTTACAAACAGCCAGAGCAGTGGGATGGACAAAGCTGGGGAACCAGGATGCGAAGCCCTCCCATCAAATCCAGGAGATGCAGACATGGAGACCCCAGGGACTGGGATGCATCCAGCCAGGGATTTTGGGAACCTCAAAACAGGAGGACAGGCCCTCAAATGCAGGCCTAGGGTGCATGGCAGGGCAGGAGAGCGAGCATTTCTCCTCTGGGATAAACAAAAGGCAGCTGGAGTTTCCAGCTGCATGGATCAGGCCACTTCCCAGGGAAAATCCTGGTTAGTGATTTACCTACACAGAGGCAGCTGCAACCCCACCCCATGCTCAGGAGAAGGTGCTGCTGGAGGGTGGAGGGGGACCCCAAATACCTGGGAGCTGTGGTGTCAGAAGGGACACCCCTGAGGTGCTTCTGCACACAGTATTTCCTTTATGCAGCCGCAGGCAGGCACTAGCACCACTCCCAGCATACAGGAGGGATGTAGCCAGAGCAGGGAGCTGCACTCTTTGTTAGGGTGATTTTTCAGCAACACACACACACCAGATGTTTCCCCAAAGGAAGCAGCTTCGTATTTTTAAGCTGATTTTCTTAGGGAGGTCCTCAACACCAGCAGCTCCTGTTGTGTTCCCAAAGGCTTCAACAGCTTCAGTCCATGCCCCAGAGCCAGGTGCCTACTATGTGGGAGGTTTGTATCCTGTTGCTCCAGAGCAAAGGAAGCTCCTCACCCTTTTGATTATAGAGGGAAGCGGGAACAGCCAAACCTGGAGAGCTTAAAATTAAAAGGCAAATAAGAATAACTTTAAACATGCCATATTTAAAACCATTTGAATTTTTCCCCAACACTTCCAGGCAAGGCAGGATTTTTCAGTGACAAAGCACACCTTGACCCAGGCACTCTGGGTGATAGGAGGAAGAATGAGAAAGGGTGAAGTCAAAGTACTTCAAAAGCCTTGTGACTAAACCAGGAGCCCTGTGCTCCATTCGAGATGTGCCCTGTAGATCAAGTGGCTTTCTCTTTCTGTGCTCAGCCTGGATGTGTAGACAGCCGATGAAGGAGATCTAGCCACCAGCCCCTCCATGCTGCAGCAGGAAGACAGGGGTGGGTTGCAGGGACCTTCTGCATGAGATGATTCCCTCTCGCACAAGAAATAGGTCTCTGGACTTCTTCTGCAACCCAAAAATGGAGGCAGAATCCAAGGATTTTGCAAAGACACCCCCCAAAGAAACACAAACTTGCCCAGGGCAAGGCTTCACACCATCACAGCTCCAGCATTTTGTCCCTTCTCCCAACAGTTCACATGACCAAAGCAGTGTCACAGCTTTGATACCTTAACTACAAGTGCAACTCTGCTCTTGTTAGTCTTTGAAGATCCAAAGTGAGCATCGGAGCACCAGGAGCTTTCTTACTGTTAAATAAGAAGAAATTAAGCAGCTTGGAAACAAAGGCAGGTTTTTCAACGTCAAAACTAGCTAAAAATTCAAATCCATGCTGTTTGCAAGCCCGCTCATGATTAACAATGAAAGAGCTTCTGGGGAGGGATTTAACCAGTAGATGCTCTCCATCCCAAATGATTATTTTGGACTAATATTCCTTCCTCAAACTCTTCAGTACACAAGGTATGTGCATAATAATGACAAAAAATTCAGAGAGGCAAAGAAAAGAACTGCAATTTGCAAGTTTAATTTCACACTCAGACAGGATTTGATCAAGGGAAGGAAGAATAACCAGAAAGAGTGGATGGAGGTGCTGGAGCAAATCCAGAGCTTCCCAACAAGGTGTCCATAGCGTGTGGGCTCTGTGCATCCCAAGGGAAGCTTGCATGGCTGTTTCTTCTCCCCACCACAAGCATAGAAATATTACACAGCACCAGCACTTTCCAGCTGCCAAGGATGTAGGAGTCAAATCTTCAATGCCCAGGAGCATCTCCTGTATTTCCTTCCAGCACAGGACATGTGGCACACATCATCTTCATGATCAATTCAGTACAAGGCAGGAAGGTAAATCCCACCTTGGCTACAAGCAGATTTCCATCCCCAGAAAGTATCAGGTCATCCATCTTTGAGTACTTTGGAAGGAAACATCAATCGGCTCCATGCAGTGGCAACTGTGTTACCCCTATAGGTGAGCGGCTGGAGCTACTTCACTGCAGGATCCTCGGGCATACGGAAAACAGCGCTGGCTCCTCCTCCTGCAGACTCAAAAACATCACAGTGGGAAAAAGCAAAGGATCGGGAGAAGCAGGAAGGGGGTTTTGAGGTTGCTTTGAACCAAGAGGCAGAGCAGTGAGCAAGTCCCAAGAGAAAACAATCCCAACACTAACATGGGAGCCTCCTGAGCCGTTTTTGATGAGGCTGCACTGGATAACCTCAATCCTGCTCACTCAGGAGGAACAGAGCTGGAATACTTCGGATGTGGCCATCCCAAGGCACAGGATCAGCGCTGGGGATGGTGAATCACCCACCACCACCCAAACACAGATGGTTTAGGCCTGTGTGTGGAGCAGGAGGCTGCTTTGGAGAGAGTCAGCATTTCTGCGGTACACAAGGATCATTCGTAAGCAGAGAGCCCAGCAATGGACTCCAGATGCAGAACCACCCCAGAGGAAGCTAGCAAGGAATGGAATAATCTGATTCTGTACCAGATACACACTAACCATTCCTCCTCTCCTTCCCAAACACAAACACAAGACCCCACCACCAGGAGATACTCAAAATAGACTTGGAGCCTTCATCTGTCCTTCAGTTCACACCAGCCACAGCAAATGGTAGCCCTAAATTCAGGGAGGGGCTTTATCTGTCCTAAATTACAATAGCTAAAAGTGCTGGTGCTCCCACAACTGCAGATTAACCACTCTTGCTGACTTGTGTTGGGATCAGCACCCTAAATTCACCCCTGGGAGTGGGGCACAGCTCAGGAGAGCTCCTTGGTGGGACAGGTCAGTCCCCAGAGCAGAGCTGGGGCATATGAAGGGGATTTTGCCCACATCTGGGCTCCAGGGGTGTCTGTCTGCCATTGACACCTCAAAAACACACCTCCCCCTGCTTCCCCACTTCACACAGGGCCTCTCAGGAGCAGGAAGATGGAGCTGCTCTGTGTGCAGATGGTTTCTGCAGTCTGCTTGGGAGCAGTCGCTGCAGGATGAAAAGGCTCCTCTTTGTTCCAGCTGCATTGCCTCTGAGGCACATGGGGAGGAAGAGCAAGCTGGTAGGCAGAGCTGCACACCAGGCCCTTGAAGAGGATTTCCCCTCCCCCAGACATGGAAAATGAGCCTTTTTTCCTCCCCTTTTGTTTCCACATCCTTCCCAGGCATCCTCCAGTTCTTCCATCCAGCTTTGCTGCCACAAGCAGCAACAGCATGAAGTACCTCTGCTGCAGCCACCACTGCTTCCAGCAACCCCACTGTGCTGGGACTCATCAGCATCCAACAACCAGCAAGGGCAGTATGAAGGAAAACACCTCCCGACATTCTCCCCCCCCCCACCCACACACATCTAAGAAAGATAAGAATTGCTCCCCCAAAGGCATCACCCCTCTGTGCTCGTCTCCAGATATTGCCAGAGCCTTCATCTGTCCCTACAGCATCCTCTGCTGTCCCATAGCCACCTTACAGCAGCACAGCCAGGGC
Organism: Forpus xanthops; assembly: GCA_032466535.1. Lineage (NCBI taxonomy): Eukaryota > Metazoa > Chordata > Aves > Psittaciformes > Psittacidae > Forpus > Forpus xanthops. The sequence continues at coordinate 3,886 of JASSUY010014905.1, forward strand.
CTGCTCCCCCTCATCATCCTCCTCCAGCCAAGCTGTGGTGCTGGCCTGGCCAGGAGCAGTCAGGAGCAATGCACATGTGAAACCTGAGGTAAGAAATGCCCTGAGCAATGTCCAGCGCTGATGGCTTTGCAAAAAGCATCATCCTGTCCTGCCATGACTGGACACCTCAACTCTGGTCCTCGTTATAGAGTGAGGCAGAGGCGGGAAGCTGCAGAGTCTACCCTAACATAGGGTGAACATTCCATAACACTGGCATGTCCCTCCCAAGAGGAAGAATTCACAGTTGTGATGACTCGGAGATTGCATCCATGCGACCTGTCCAGACAGACACATATTCACCCCTCTTTACCTGATGGATACTCCCATCAAACCCCCAGCTTTAATTGCTTCCTGATGATGCAGCTCTCCAAACACTACCTTGTGGCCTTCTCCTACCTGCTTGCCAGCATGTGTCCCTGTACCCATCATCACACTGCTGTGGGCTCCATCTCCTGATCACACCAGACAGATTGCCAGCTCATAGAGGAGTAAGCAGGAGCACAGGGCTTTCTGGTTCACTTACAAAGCAGGTATTGCGTTCTCACCTCCCAGGAAATTAATTCAGTTCAGAGCAGACTATCTGTAAATATTAATACAGTATTTTCTTATCAGGGAAAAGTCATAAAGCTTTTCTTCTTGCCAGTAACACCTCTGCAAGATTGCTTTCACCAGGACTTTCACCAGTTCATGTAAAAAAGGAAACTTTATCTCTAAGGTCTTTCCTTAAGGTGTTTTCTTCAAAAGTACCCTCAACAATCCAGACTGTGACAATAAGCAAACTCCATATAGAGAGCACAACAGCAACAACACAGCCAACCTCATGTGCAAGCAAGGGAAATGAAGCAGAATAAATACCTGCACAGTGCCAAAGTGGAACCACAGCACTGCAGGACGGGGTCACCACGTTCCAGAGAAAGCAGTGACGCCACAACCCAGCCATGCAGAACTTCAGAAGATCTCAAACCAGTGAAGAACGAACCATGCCTGGTCCATTAGGTACTCAACTTACACAAGATAAGGGATACATGCTGTGTGCACACAAACACCAGGTTTGCCTATAAGCTCCATGGACTCTTAATGGTCGACTCAACACTTCTATTTACCATCATAAGGTAGGTGAAGTTGGACTGAGCTGATAGCAGAGTGCAACTGAGCTCATGCAAAGCTTTATGCTACTCCCCCCAAAATAGAACCTTAATCATCCATGGGACTGACTTGATGTAAGTAGCAGGGAGCCAGAAACTGCATTATGTCCTAATGCACTTTGGACCTCAGCTCCTGTGTGGGAGATGCCCACCAGAGACTGTGCAGGGTCTGGCAGAGGCACAGACAGCAGGTCTCACTTGGCAGCCTCCACCCTTGGTTGCTGCTCACCATCTGCTGTGAGAGCTCCTAAGGCAGAGTTTGCTGTCAGCTGCAGACAGACACAGCCCAGACTCTCCTGCACAGCATCCCAACCCCTCCACAGCACAGCAGCACCTTTGAAGCAAAGGTACCATGATGCTGTTCTTGTCTCTGCTGTTAGATACTCCAAATACTGCTTTTACTCTCAGTTTCCCAGGGAATCTAAGTGCTGATCACATTGCTTACTGTCCCTCTTCTTCACTTTAGCAAACTTAGGTGTCTGAAAGGAGGTCAAAGCCTAGGGGATGTCTGGATTCCTACCAGCTTGGTTAGAGATCAAGCAAGAGTCAGAGGCACATACACAGCCCAGGGTGGCAGCCAGCTGGCATCACAGCACATGTCCTGGCTCCATCCTAGCCATAATCTGTGCCATAGCTGTCCTGACAGGTCACTGGGGAGAAGGAGTTAGTACAGCAGTGGGAAAGGGATGAGCAGAAGGAAAATAAAGCCATGGGAAGGAATAACCTCCACACTGCTGCTCCCAGAGCAGCTGATTTGGGAAGCTAAGTGCAAGTGCACCACATCTCCAGACTCACCCACACATTTTTGGAGCCCACCCTTGTGCTGCACAGAACAGAGCTTTTCTTCCAAGAAAAGCCCTTCCCAAAGCAGCTCCTCCATCTCACCACCACCATCATCCTCCTCCTCTTCCTCCAAGGCAGCTGCCAGCAAAGAAGGGAATATGGCAACTGCACAAGTCACTACAAACCTTGTCTGCAGCTGATGCTTTAGGCTCCTAAACTGCAGCTGTCCCATGGCAACGTGTCAAGTGTATCACATACAAGATGCCATGATCACACCATTATCCCCATTCCAGTCCTACTCATCACCATCTGTTTGGAGCTGGGCCCCCTTGACAGGTGGCTGGTGGGACAGCAAAAGGAACCAGCAGCTTTTTAGGGGATCTTGCAGCACAGGATACACCAACTTTCTCCCAAATATTCTGCCTCCTGCTTAGGAACAGTCCCACCAAAAGATTCCCACTCATGAAGCCAGCCAGAGACGTTGGCATGACAAGCTGAAGATGAGCTGTTTGTTCCCCCACGTTCTGCAGCAGCTCAATGAGCCTTGGGGGAGGTTTGCAGCCCAGATCCCACTGACCTGCTGCAGGATATGGCCACAGGTCCTACCTGCCCTGGCCAATCCAAGCAAAACCCCACCAGGAATGCAGGTGGCTTTGGGACTGAGCTTGTGCAAACACATTCCTCATGCAGCATGTTTTTTAACCCTTTAGCCTGTGGTTTGTTTGCACTGCACTTAAACCAAGCCTGGAGAAGGGCAGATGTCAGCACAAGCCTGAAATAACCACGTATCTCTACTCCCTCCTCAGCTGCTTTTAATGGAGACAACATGGAACCAAGCTTTGTCTGAAGTTTGGAAACCATTCCCAAAGCCCACTAGCACCACAATGTACAACACTGTGTGTGAAGCCTGGAGAACCTGCGGAGGGGATAGAGGGTGAAAAGATCCTCCTGGCCACAGTTCCACCCCTGCTCCTAGCATCCCAGCCTTGCTGGAGCACAGCCATCCTCCATCACCTACCCACCACAGGCTTTGGGAGGCAATCCAGCCAGGACTGCTGGCAAAGGCCTCTGGACATGAGATTCCAAGCCTTCCTGACACTCTTCAGGCTTCCCCAGCCTTTCCTCTTGCTCCTGGCACACTCTGAGCTGTTTCACTTTCCATCCATCCCCCATGTTCAGCATCCCTCTGTAATATCCCTTTTAACTCATCCTTTGCTCCTCTCCAGCCATTGCCCTGACTGATTTATCTTTTCCCTAAACTAGTTCTGCTTTCTAAAAGTACATGTGAAAGAGATTTCAGACTTTTCACTTAAATAGGCTTTTTCTTCCACCCATACTTCCCTAAAACTGTAATTCAAACAACTTTAATTGTACATTATTGTCTTTCTGAGTCGCCCCTATGGATAATTCATCTTCCTTTAGTGTAGCCATAGGGAGCACAATCTTATCTTTCAGCTCCAGCAATACTGACAGTTTCCTATCTTGTGATACCTTCTGCTCTTTTCCATGCTGGGGTTTTGTTATAGAGTTTATTAAAGCCAAATTGCTTTTTGCTGCAATTTTACTGCAATCTAACCCAGCAATGCCCCAAGAATCAGAGTAATCTTTCACAATGCTTATCCATTCACTGCCATAAAAGTCCTCCCTGCTCAGTGTGGAGGAGCTCTAACTCTATACCAGCCACAATGTTTGCATCAGTTAAACCTCCCCTGTGAGATAGGCGTGAGATACTGAAGCTGAGCCCCTGGCCACTCAGTGCCATCCCCCATTGCTCATTTTCTCTTATTAATCAAAAACACTTCTGCTCAGAAATTGCTTTTCTGCATTTGCATCCAAAAGCTCTTCCCAAGCCCTTTCCACAGCAGCTTCCTTGTTTCTCAAAAGCGCTAGAGGTCTGAAGCCCAAACATTATTCCCAACACACACAACCTAAAGCCTCCATGAGAAACCCCCAATTCTCTGATTTTAGCTCATTTCTAGGCCTTAGCAGGGCATGGCACTGACCAACAAAGCCCCAGCCCTGAGTCCAGCTTCTAAACTAGGGGGTTACGAAAGAGTTTTTAGCTACTCCAGGTACTCAAGGACTCCAGCTGTCCCGTCACTTGGGAGAAGGTTTCTGGATCTGTACAGTGCATCGTTCGAGAGTTTCTGAAAGGATTTCACTGCCCATGCTCCATCTCACCTCTTTCAGCTCCCAAGGAGGAATAGAGCCAAACACATCACAAAACCACCTCTTTTCATTGCCCTGATTATGTCTTAAGGCCTCACTGGGTGAGCCCATGTTGCTGGATGAGAAGACCAAACTTCTAACTACAGGGAAAGGGGTAAAAGAGACCCCTTGCTGACCAAGGAACAGACCTGGCACTGCCCAGAGCAGGGTACTAGCAAGACCCTACCTGCTAGGAGGGGACATGCAAGCCCTAACTTCAGCCACCAACATATTCCTCAGGCAAAAAGTGAAGCTAAAGGAACAGCTCTTATCTCAGACAAAGGGGTTGAGGCTTCTGGCAGCTCCCCGGATCCCACACCAAGGAGTGCCCATACATGAAAAAAGCTGGCCCATCACCTTCCCCCAGTGCCAATGAGGAACAGGCATAGGACTGAACCAAGAGATAAAGGCAACCACAGCACAAATGGGAGCATCATACTGGACCAAGCAGCCCCAGGAAAGATGGCTGCATTGGACGTGGCCCACCTAGAGACAAGAAGACAGAGCTACCTACACAAAATACATAGACCCCACTTCAGAAAGCCAAGCCCAGGTTAAGACAGCCCCATCTACAGACCAGCTCAAAACAAGAGCAAATACCTGGCTCCAAGCTTATATGGAACAATGGGCAGAGGGTCGATGAAGCTGCTCAGGGCCACTAAAGCTTATTAGTGCCTACATGGCTGGGTTCAGTCCTTCCTCATGACTGCTGTTTATTTTAGGGAGAAGGGAGCCTCAAGTGTCATCAAATCACTTTTAGTAAACCATTACATCATTAGCTTACATTAACGTGGCCCAGGCCAGCACAGACAGCCCCATCTCAGAAAGCTTGATCAGAGGAAGCCAATAGATCCTTTGAGGCTAGAATACTAGAACAGAATCATAGAATAGTACAGATTGCAAGGGACCTTCAAAGATCATCTAGTTCAACCCCCTGCAATGAGCAATGCCATCTTCATCATAGAAAACCCCATAGGTCCAATCTGACCTGCACTACGTGGGATTCAGAAAATTGTCATCTAGTTGCAACAAGGTTTAATGGCCAGCTAATACCTTTAGCTCTGATTTAGCTGGTAAAGCATGACCTGCAGGGGATGCTGAAAACAACCCTCATGTATAATAGATCTGATACCCATACACGTGATGCGCAGTCCCAGCTGCACTATCATGAGCAATCTGTGCTGCCACAGGCTGTCAGTCAGTCATAATGAACTTCCCCCTGTCCTCCCCACAATGATCTGTCCTGATGCTCTTCATTTCATTTTAATCATCAGCGTTTAGTGAAAGGCATTGGTGTTTCTGCCTCGTTGGCTGCACTCGGCGGGACCCACAGGGGAGGCAGCGAGAGGCTGCGGTCGATGTGAGCCATGATAGCGCAGTTGTCATTGATGTCTGGGTCACTAGGCTGCCTCCAGCTCCCCCAAACCGGGCTTCAGCCCCTATGTTGGTGCTCCTTTAGGAAGAGATGTATGTCATAGAGGAGCTCAGACCAATAACCATGAGCTCAGCAGGGAAGAGCAGAGGGCCAGGGTGGCACAGCCAGGTACATAGACTCATAGAACAGTTAGGGTTGGAAAGGACCTTCCAGTTCCAGCACCCAAGACAAGGTCCCATGTGGCTCATTGAGGTATCCCCTGTTGTAATAAACAGTGTGCAGTGTTTTGGGGATGGCACACGCTCATCTATCTCTTGAGCAACTGATGCCTGCAGGCTGGATGACAAGTCCTGAGAATGCCAATGGCCCTGAGCATTCCCATCTGGGGCTCCCATTCACACCTGCCTGTGGGCTTTGCAGCTTAAGCTTAGCCCAGGGCCCCCTAACCTTGTTTGTGCTGTGCTTCTGTGCTGCTGGCCTCTAGCTGAGCCTTAGCTATAGCTGTACCTATGGGTCCTGTTGATCTGAATTGTGATCCAGACTGATTTCCACCTTAAATCAAGGTCTGCTTTGTCATCGTGAACCTGCCGAGGCATTACCCTGGCTGTATCTGATCTTGGTTGCCCTGACCAGAAATGATCCTGAGCTGTGGGTTGATTTCTCAGTTTGGCCTCAAGGAACTGTTGGAACAAGTCCAGAGGAGGGCCACGAGGATGATCAGGGGACTGGAGCACCTCCCCTATGAAGATAGGGTGAGAAAGTTGGGGCTGTTCAGCTTGGAGAAGGCTGTGTGGAGACCTAATAGCAGCCTTACAGTATCTGAAGGGGACCTATAGAGATGCTGGGGAGGGGGTCTTCATGAGGGACTGTAGTGATAGGACAAGGGGTAACGGGTTCAAACTGAAACAAGGGAAGTTTAGATTGGATCTGAGGAAGAAATTCTTTACTGTTCGGGTGGTGAGGCACTGCAATGGGTTGCCCAGGGAAGTTGTGAATGCGCCATCGCTGGCAATGTTCAAGGGTGGGTTGGTCGTAGCCTTGGGTGGCATGGTTTAGTGGGAGGTGTCCCATGGCAGGGGGGTTGGAACTGCATGATCTTACGTTCCTTTCCAACCCTCTTCTGTGATACTGTGATTCTATGATAATCGTAGAATCCTAGAGTGGTTTGTGTTGGAAGGGATCTTAAAGCTTATCCAGTTCCAACCCTGCCATGGGCCAGGACACCTTCCACTAGAGCAGGTTGCTCAAGCCCCATCCAGCCTGGCCTTGAGCACTGCCAGGGATGGGACAGCCATATAATATAGATGATACCTGTTCCCAAGGTAATAGAACGTCTATGGAGAATATTGCTTTTAGGATGTAAGCCGTGGGCTGGTTGGTACCAACAGAGTTTGGCTTACAGCTTGACTGAAACGGGGAACTGTGTGGTGCTGCAGGTGGAATGCAGACCCTGTGCACACCATCGGTGTGTGGAGCAGTAGCATCCCCTGCATGCTCTGCATCTCCAACACAAGTCATTTCGGTTTCCGTTTTAACAGCAAAGGAAGCAGACACTAATTTATTGTTATTTCAGTTTATTTCTAGTCAAAACCCCTACGTGCAGGGCCAGCAGTTTCGGGCAAGCCATGAAGCATCAAGTCCTGGAGGGCAGCACTCCCCATGACCAGCTTTTCATTGCCCTTGCTGCAGTCTGTTGCTCACCCAAATCCTAGCAGAGGACCTGCCTGTGTTTGAGCAGTGCTAGTTTCTCTGCCCTTCCTAAGAAAGGGTTAACCCGAGCTCTCAGAAAGCGCTGTAGGCAGGACACAAGACTGCAGCTTCATACTCCCTTTACTAGCACTGCATGCGTGTGTTTGGGAGGCAGTGTGATGCTTTGACAGCAGCTTGACATTGCCTTGCAAGGTGCTGGAGGCTCTGCGAGCGCTTGCCAAGAGGGGGTGGGGGAAGAGGAAAGTGTGTCAGGCAATACTGCAGTCCCAGCCTCTTCTTGCATTCAACCCCGCTGCTGCGGCTGCAACTTGAGGTTTGCTGCCAGCCAACTTCTGCCGCTGGCTCCGAGCACTGCACAGAGGCACTGGGACCTTCCTTTATTCCTCCTCCTTATTCAGGCTGACTTCTTCCCTGCCTCCAGTCCCCATGAGGTCCCCAGAAGGTCTCGGGCAGCAAAGGGTCAGCACACCCCAATGGGATGATGTCCGCTCTTGACCGGCGGGGTACGAGGAGGAATACAGCTGGGAATGAAGCGCACGCTCAACGTTTGCTGCATCTCCCACACGTCAGGGTTCAGTGGCTGCATCCCCTTCAACCGGCTCTTCCCTTGAATCACCGCGCTTCCAACTTTCCCTTTGCCGTGCCTGATGGCCAGCCGAGCCGGCAGAACTAGCACGGGATTTTTAGGACCCTATACCCTTTGTTTTCCTATCTCTATCTCGGACTGGCGGGTCACATGTTAAACAGCCATGTAAAGACACTTCTTCCTAAAGGATTGCTTCATTTCTGAGCCCTCCCAGGCTGGAGTGCCCAGGACAATTCCTTCCGTGCTTTCCCGAGGAGCAGTGTGTACGCTGCAGCTCCGCTCGGCTGGGGGAGACAGCCTGAAAGTGAGCCTGAGCTGCCTGGAAAGTGATTCCCGTGCAGGCAGGGAGAGGGAAAGGAGCGGCCGATGCAATTAACTGAATGATTTAATAGATAACAGCAGACATGCTTTGTGGACTGAAAAAGGATTTGCAGTCAGACTTTGGTGAGTGAGCCTGTCTGTATCCCCCCCCTTCTCCAGTAGTTTATTTTGGGGGGTTATTCTATTTCCTTTAATCACTGTCTGATTAACTGTTTCGTGTGTGGTTCTGAAGGGGGTTTTACAAATCCAAACTGAACTTAATTGCTTTGATTTATGACATATATCTCTGCTTCAGAGTCCCCTTCAGGGTGCTTCCCTCCTTCCCCTTCTCCAGCTGGAAGACTGGCTGACATATAGGGGCTGTTCGGAAGGCGCCCCTCATATTTGGGAGCCTTTACTTCTGGTTTTGCTTTATTTAAGAGGACCCCCCCCCAACTCTAAATATAGTTCTTTAATTTTCAAGATCAGTGTGTAAATAAACGGGCTGGGCAATGGTGAACAGAGGACTGAATGGGGGTAAAGGATGCTGCTGAACATGGTGGGATTGCTGCCATCACCCTCACCTCCGCTGTAACCTGCTCCTGCCTTGCCTAATAAATATTTCAGCTCCTGCTAGAAACCTGCCTCTTCAGCGAGCTGCTGACCCCTGTTTTAGAAACCTGGGGTGAGCCATTCACTACTGCCATGGGGTATATAGAATTCTATTCCAGTTCTGCAGAAGGGTGGGTGTGTAGATGGGGGCAGAAGGGCACCTTTACGGAGGGCACAGTCACCAAATCCAGACCCCCATCTTTCCAGGCTCTGGTATTTCAAACAGGATGCAATATTCAGGTACTTTGTTGCACGCTGTAGCTCTGCTTATTGCAGCTAAATATACTGCATGGACCTTGCTCTGATGCATTTCCCTTCTGTAAGCCAAGATATGGGAGCTGGAATTGCAGAGGTAATTTATGGTTTCCGAATCATTTTACATTGCCTAACCATAAGTGATGTAGTGGGACTTTGTCTTCTCCTTGGCCTCAAGATGTCCAAAAGCATGAACCTAACTGAACTGTTTGCCTGCTACCACAGATGGTGACTAGCTGCAACATCCACTTAGTATAACAGCCCAGCAAGGAGTGGTGGGGCTTATTTTAGGCTGACTGAGACATGACGTTGAGTTCTGGTAGGCAGAGTCTGTGTGCGTGATTTAACAGGGCAGGAATGCAGCCGCTCCATGAAAAGATCAAAAGACAACTTGGCAGGAGCTCCATCGCTCCTGGGGCTGAGCCATAAGCTGGGGCCCTACCTCAGAGGTGGTTGATGCTGACTGTGCTGGAGGAGGTCTCCTGGATGCCAGCAGCCACAGGGGAGATCATTCATCCAGTTTCTCTAACGTGGCATCTGATGCTTCGCACGTGCAGTTCTCAATGATCACTACGTTGCTGCCTATGGTGGTGTTGTCAGGGTGTTGAGGGTTTGAATGAGGGTGGTGAGGCACTGGAATGGGCTGCCCAGGGAAGCTGTGGATGCTCCATCCCTGGCTGTGTTCAAGGCCAGGCTGGATAGAGTCTTGGGTGTCATGGTTTAGGGGGAAGTGTCCTTGCCCATGGCAGGGGGGTTGGAACTGCATGATCTTAAGGTCCTTTCTAACCCTAACAGTTCTAGGATTCTGTATTCCTGCTCTCAGCCCCGACCTTTCTTGGAGAACCTTGGGTCAATATTGTGCATGGCTCTGGCACATACAAGGGGATGGTGCAGTCACTGTGCTCGTAAAGAAACCTTCATTCTGGTATCAGACCCTTACAGCTTGTGCTTATGGGGCTCCTGAGGACAAAGGCCATACTTTCATCACATGATGCTGTTTTACTCAGTATCCTACAGATAAGACCATCTTTAGTACCAGCAAAGACAGAGAGAGGGGTGGACAACCATCTTATTTCATGTCCGCCATCCCTTCTTGGTTAGTTTAGTGCACAGATACAAAGCTTTGAGGGGTCCATTGGGTTTGACATCACAGGCGTGTAATGGGAGCTCTGTTTTGGTCTCTCAGCTGGGTTCTTAATGTGTTTCTTCTCCTGATAACCTGGCTTTTTCCTGAGAGTCATCTCATCTGGAAACCACCCAAGATGGAAGCAATAAAGTGAGTTGTTATCACTCCACTCATGTTAACTTTTTAAGCATGATAGGAAAAGCAGAAGACACATGGATTGTTTCTAAGAGGATCCAAGCGGTTCAGAAGTGCACCACCGTTAGGGTTTTGGTGATTTCTCTCTTCTAGCCACTCTTAAAAGTTTTCTGATGGGGCATGTTAATAATACTGAGCCTTTGTTCTGTCATTCAGAACAGAAGGGCCGGAAAAGGCAAACAGTGATGTTTTGGAGAAGGTGAGGGAAGCATTTATATTCTGATAAGAGTAAGCTTGTGTGTATCACACTGATACACACAACTGATAGCATGTTTCCAAAAGAGGCCGTTCATCTTGCAGTAGAAGACTTCCCTAAAGTACTTTACGGCCTTTCTGACATCCAGGAAGGTTCTCTGTGTTTTGCTGTAGCAAACTTCATGTGCAGTCAGTCCTTACTGGGGGATGACTGCAAGAGTGGGCGGAATGGCAGAGCACATGGGATCTCCTTCATGCTGCTCCAGGTGACCATCATATACCATATATCTGAGTTAAATGGTTGATTGACTACAGCAGAGACAGCTTCAGAAGACCCTTTGTATTTCAGATAGATGCATTTAGGTGACTTCATTATTCTTTACTTTTTAACGTATGGTTTATATAGAAGGCAAACTAAAGGAAGATGAGGATGTTCAGTGGTTTTCTGTTCAGGTTTGTTGTTTTTTTCCTAGCAAAACTGTACCCTTTATTTGCAGGGTGAGAATGACCAGGAAAAAAGACTTCCTAATAGATCTTTGCCCCTTCCTGCTTGCTGGTGTTTGGGGAATCAGCTCCCCTGTTCTGTCCTGCTCTCTGCTACAGCCCCAGACCTTCCCCACTCATCAAATAGAAGCAGAGAAAAAAACGTTTGAAAGGGATGGAAAACTAATGCAAGGAGCTAAAATTAGACAGGAGGAACTCTTCACGGATAAATCTCCTAGCAAGAAAGATGTTATCTTTCTTATTGAAGAATTTATCACAATAGTGCTATTTAATATAACTCCTGCTCATCAGGCTGCTTGCATCACTTGTCAGCTTTGCCTCAGATGCAGCAAAATGAAAGATTAAAGGAAAAAGAAACTGGGGTGTGCATATCAAGACAGACATCCCTGGGTCTGGGGCTGAATCACGGCGATCTTAATTTCCTTAAGCCAAATCTGGGCAGGGAGAGTTTGTCTGGGCCTGAGCTAGCACTGGCCATAGTTTTGTTACTGTCTGTCCACCTTGTATTTAAATATATCCATGCTGCAAACACCACCTCAGCTTTGATTCATTCATTAGACTTAAGGGAAAGCTTTCTGCATCTGCATTTTTGATGCCATTGCTTCCTGTCCTAACACAGATGATAGATTCCTTCTTCCCTCTGTGCATCACTCTTCTGGATGTCTGACAACAGCAATGGCACTTACTTTCCTCTTTACTATAAGCAGCTTATTTCTCCCCCTAGTCTCAGAACTTGTCATCTTCTAGATGTCTAACCGGGCTGCACTGATTCAATCTGAATGAACTTCAGCTGTATCGCATCCTTCTTAAACTGTGGTACCCAGACCTGGGCACTGCATTCAAGCTGAGGCTTTTATTGATGTTGTGTAAAACAAAAGGATGATTTCACAGCTCTTGCAGACTATAACCACCTTTCTATGCAAAAGAGTGTTAGTTTTTCTCACAGATGACGTGGCATTGTGGAATTACATTTGGTTTGCAGTCTACGGTATCGGAAGAGTCCTTCTTCAGCTGTCACTTAGTTTTTTCCCCATCCTTTGTTCATTTGATTGCTCCTGCCCAGGTCTGGTAGCTCGTATGCACCTCTGCTGAATTGTATATTTGGTTTTGCAACATGTCTGAATCATTCTGGATTCAAAATTCACTTCCCGGCCTGTTTCCAGCCCCTCATAGCTGGTGACTGTCAGCAAACTTAATAGGAACTGCAAGCATCCGGGTCATTTGATGAAAACCTGGAGTCTTACCAGGCTGGGGATGAGCCCACATGGCATTCAAATTAATACATCCGTCCCTTCTGATTGTGACCAACTGATGAGTTTTGTCGGAGTGTGGTTTTCCAATCAGTTTTGCAAACACTTCATAATCATCTGTCTCCTGCTTCCCAAACATACTTGTAAAAATAGCGCGTGAAAGGGTGGCAGAAGCATTTCTAAAATTGAGATACAGCAACTTGCTTTTTCTCTCTGTCTACAAATGTTGCTCTGTCATAGAAATTGAGTGGGCATGACTTACTTGTGGGAAATCTAGGTTTGATTTCAGTAGTCCTCGTCTTCTTTTAGCAGCTTCCACATAGAGATGGCCAGTTCCAGGAACTGAAAGAGAAGGTGGTGGATTTGTCATAGAATCCTAGAATAGTCAGGGTTGGAAAGGACCTTAACATCATCTAGTTCCAACCCCCCTGCCATGGGCAGGGACACCTCGCACTAAACCATGCCACCCAAGGCTCTGTCCAACCCGGCCTTCAACATGGCCAGGGATGGAGCATTCACAACTTCCCTGGGCAACCCATTCCAGTGCCTCACCACCCTTACAGTAAAGAACTTCT
>JASSUY010014906.1:0-53111 GCA_032466535.1 Forpus xanthops
ATAAGTTTTCTTATTGTAGTGTCCCTTTTTCAAAGAGTTTCATCCCAAATACGACCAGTTATTTCCCTAGTTCAAGCTACACAATAAGGCTGAAGGGAAGAAGCTTTAGGCTGCATTCATTATTTACCACTCTTTGGAGATACCAAGTTCTCCTTCCCTTCAAAAAGGAGCAGGGAAGGTTAAGGTCGTATTTGCAACTAAAATACTAACACAGTAACCTACACCGCTGCAATGTTAAAGGTTTTGGTGTTAGTTTTTAACTAGCAGTATGACTAGAACTGGTTTCTACAAACTTTTACAGGTTATTAATATATAATATTGCCTGACAGCACCACATTGTTCACACTGCTGGGGAACTATTGACTGGTGTGTGTGGGAGACCTCAAAATGGCAGCTTTTGGTATTTGATGCACATTTTGGAACATGTCACCACCTACATCCAGCAACTTGGTATTTTGGAGGAGTATGCACTTTCTTCCTTTCCATAACATACATTTAAAACAGGCTTGCTTGGTAAAACAGGGCATCTATTATTCTAAGAGCCCTACAAAGCAAAGGAATATTTCCACTTACTCATTGTGTTGAAGTACTAAATGTTAGTTGTGTTTGCAGCTGTCAGCAGAGATTCTCCTGGTGAAAATGTTTCATGTTGTTATGAAGGCAGCAGCTGAGAAGTGCAAAACCTTTTCCTTCATCGTCCATCACATGTATATGAGATGCATATCATGTGCACATAATCCTGTTGGTGATGTAAGCAGGGGTTATGGCAGATTTGAGGAGCTGACATAGTCTCCAACAGCAAAAAGGAGAATCAGGTGGATTGAATTGCATGCCTTTTCTATAAAGTATAAACATGATACTTTCAAAATTACCGCCTTTTGATTATAGCCACTGAGTATAGTGAAGAGAGAAATTTCATGAGTACTCCATAAGAAAAGACATTAGATGTCACTATTCTGACTTTTTCCGAAATTGTTCACAGGAGCATAATACTTTACAGCCTTTTGTGCTTTAAACTTTGTGTTCCTGATAAAACCACAGCAGTAAATCCTAACTTCTTCCCATGTAATGGTTTTCACTGCAGATCTCAAGAAAACCTGCAAGGAAAACGGCACCTGCTCCTTGTGCTTATTCCGTGCACCAACCATCAGTGACATGCTCAATGATGAGGACTTATTGTACACAGTGAGGATAAAGCTGGATCCCTGCCATCCAACAGTGAAAAACTGGAGGAATTTAGCAAGCAAGTGGGGGATGACTTACGATGAATTGTGTTTCCTTGAACAGAAGCCCCAAAGTCCCACCTTAGAGTTCTTGCTACGGAATAGTGACCGGACCGTGGAGCAGCTGATTGATCTCTGTAAATTTTATAAGAGAATTGATGTTGTGAAAGTGCTGCTGAAATGGGTGGAGGAGGAATGGCCCAAAAGAGGGAACAGAACTTATCAGAATGACTTCTAGGTCAAAGAAAATTGTTAGTCCATGCATGCTAAATGCTGGGACTAGCTGCTACTAGTACATGGAAAGTTTCCCTTGCAAGAGAGAGAGCCTGTACTGACGGTTTGTATACTGTGTAAGCTCTATGTACTGTATACACATATGTATGTTCTGTGCCCTCAGGGTTGCAAAGATAACCTTGCAAAGTGGATGGAATAATGCAGGTTGATTCTTGAGTCTGCAAATGCCTTCAGTTCCTGTGCTGCTGCTTGTAGGCTTCCTAAGCAGAGGAGGTATGAAAAAGCCAGACCCTGGTTTCACTGCAGCAGTTGTGAACCATGTTAGTTGTGTGTTGTTGCTACTGGGGAAGGCACTACTAGAAGGCAAGTCTTTTGGCCTTTCTGGCAGCCCTTACAAAATTTGTATGTTCTACCTGATAGAAGATGAGTTTGTTTTTTTGTTTTTTTTTTTTTTAATTTTCTTTTTGAGTTTTATGATACTGGTTTTGCCACAGGAACACCTCAGTATTCCAGTCAGCAGTTTGGATTTGCATACTGCAATTAATCCAGTGTTTCAACATCACATTTGGGCAAGTTAAGCTTTAAATCTTTTTTAGTCAAGAATAGATGTTAATTATTTGCATCATAGGGCATATATTTGCTATAGAAGAAATCATGCAATTCAGAGAGATTTTCCAACCCATAACCAATAGGGAACAAAAAAGTACTTTCCAAAGTTTTGAAGAGAATATATACTGAGTGCACTTAATTATCTCGAATGCCTCTTGCTTTGGAGTGTGAGGTGACAGCTAATGCCTCACTAACAGTATGTCCTTAATATTGAGTATAACTTCCCCTTTCACAGGCTGTGGCTTGACCTCCTTTCTGTCTCATGCTGAGGTAGTTGCACAGTTTCATGAAACTAGCACAAGTGTATATATTGATGAAAGCGACTTTAATGGGAAATTAATAGGTAAATTCATCTATAGTCCAGGTGGATGGTTATTAAAGCACTTACAATGGTTTGGACTGGTGTTCCTCAAATAATTTTGATACTCTGAATTACAATTTACACTTCATATATTTTAGAAATTGATATTTTTCCTACCATTGTTCTGTATTCTGATGTTTAACTCCTGAAAAATCAGTTGCACAATACAGTACTTACAGCTATAATGCCACACAAAAAAGTTGTAACTTTAAAATACTTCTAGTTGTTACCCATGCCAAAAGCATCTCAGACAATACTAATATGTACATAGGTGTATATATCAAAGCACTGGTGAACAATGTGTCAAGATGTGGGACAAAACTAGAATGGGGTACAGGCTGATGCACTGTTTACTTTTCTCTAGTAGAAATTACTAAGAGTTAGTAGCAAAGCTGAGGGAAGTCTAATGCTGTCTGCCAAGTTTCTTACTCTAGGAGAATGAGAAGGGACCTCTAGTAATACTATACTATAGATGCTGAGTGATAGAGTTACAGAGGAGGTAGAAGTAAAGACTGACATTTTCAATGTCAGGCACTAGTTCTGAGGTTACAAATTAATTTTATTTTAGTGACTTCAGGAAGCTGAAGGTATTTTTTCAAGGGAAAAAGACCTGAATTTGAGGTTTGATTTTTTTCTTAAACCTTGTGGAAGATTGGAATTTTTAATACCTTTTTTTAAAAAAAAATTCCTCAAAAAAGCTGCTACTCTTTAGAACAGTAAGTCTTCTAGCTGTATATTAAAGAGGAAATTGTACTGCTGTATCTTGGGGCTACAGTTCAAAAGTTTTATATTGCTCTTCTAGAAGCAGGGGTTTTGTGTTTCTCTTCTAGAAACAGGGTTTCCTGATAGATGTCTGTCAACTCTTAATTTTTTTAAATCTTCTGTCTTTAGGTAGGAGCTCTAGAATCATGTTTGAGGACTACTGCTGTGGCTGGGCTTCCTGCTATGTTCAATACCTACAGAGGCAGCCACTGCATACATGCAAAAAATAGCTCATAATGCAGCTTGTCCAACGTAATTCCTATACCTTGGGCCTACTATAGCCATGATTTAGGATCATATGTCAGTGTGTAAGTTGTTCTTCTGAGTGATGAGTGCTGGCATATATGCCAACAACTTTTCTCTCCCATAACATACTACAGCTATATGTGTGTGGTATTATATATATGTATCTGCTTTGGTAGATGGAGTCCAAGAAGGAGCTGAAGCCCTTACCTGAGAATCACGATGGAAATATGAGATGATGCAGCAGCATTCCTGAATCAGGATGTTCAACTGGAATTTACTCCTTTTCCTGTTTTATGGGTGAAACTTGTAAAATTTTGAAGAAACACTGTTGTCTTGTGGAAATGAGTTCTTGTCCCTTGGAGATCTTGAAAAGTCAATGTCAGCTGCTAGGATTTATATATGATGGAAATAAAGCTGCTTTTGAGAGTTCATAGGTGGATTCTGCAGCACTGAATCCAACACTGAAGATTGAAAATGTTAGCCTTATACTTCATCACACACTGGATTACTAATTAGTATACTTGAAATATTTTTTTCCTCTTTGTATGGATTGAGATGTACACACTTTTTTTTAGTTTTATATCTGTTTACAAGATATGGGGTCTGAGTGTTCAGTTTATACTTGTATCTTCTGTTACAATGTATACTATTTTTAGAAGAAATATAGATTGTCAGTGGTTGACTTTATTGTATTTGTTTTTATTACAGCTAGGAAAACAGCTGTTTTTCTCTCACCAGTCACCCTGGAATCACTGAACTATCCACTAGGTGTGCTCTGTAAAATTGCATTTCATCTACAAGACTTATAGCTTCTTAGGGCACCTGTCTTTGCAACAGATACAGCTGTTCAAGAAAGGAAGAACACTTTTTACTCTCTAGAATATGAAAAAGCTAATTTTGATAAGATGATGAACAAGATGTTTATCTAGAAACTTGCGGTGGAGTTACTAACTATAGCGAGGTATGAAACCTACACTGGTTGTACCCTTCCTGAAGTAATAACCTATCTGATAATGAAGGTTAGAGAATCACATAGACACTGAAATGGCTATCAGTTTTGTCCCACTGCAGCTTCTATTCTTGTATGAGACCCTCTCTCCCTTCAGGGATTTCCATTTTTTGTTGGTTGCTATCTCTGTGCCTGAAGAATAATCAGTGGCCCTTCCCAGCCACTTTAGCTTCTATAAAGATATCCAAACCGCTATATTCTTTCATTCCTACAGCTTTATCTAAGACATGGTGAGTCTAATAACTGTTCTTCAGCATCAAAGTTGTGTGCTCCAGGAGCCCCTAGTTTTGCTGTGAGGTCAAGTATGAGGCATCCCCAGCAAAATGGTGATTCTTGTTTTCATGCCTTTCTTGCTGCATGCACTTTGATCTGTGGAGAGGAAGGCAAGATGAGTTTGGGGCTGTCCTTTGGAAGCCCACCATAACGGATAGGGTAGTCAGTATAGCCCCAGGTCCTTGCTTGGAAATAAGTTGTGCAGAAACTGTAAACCGTGCTTCTTGATGCAGTACTGAATAATGGAGAGCTTGCAGCATTTTGTGCAAGAGACTGCATATTTTCCACTATCTCAAGCTGCCTCACTCCCACAGTTCCAAGTCAAGCTGTTAGCAAGTGTGAATTTTGCCTTATGGTGGTTTAACTTAGGGTCACACTGTTGACTTTTGGCCAGATATATGTGAGATTTTTTTTGTCAGCAGGATAGCTTAAGTAATATCAAAGAAAGTACATACCATTTATGATAATGTAAGGAGCACCCTACTTATGTAACTTTTACAGCATATCATGTTGTTCTGTCTGTGAAGGAAATGCAATCAGTGATTCTTAACTAATTTCAGTATGTCTTGTAAGTCTTAAGTTTTGGGTCAGTTTTGGACAGTAGGGCAGATTGCTGCTAAATGAGGTCTTCGGCTTGTTGCCTGTTTTGACTGAAAAGTGCTTTTCCTAGTTCCTGAGCTCAGCTAGTCCTGATTGCATTACTATGGTCAGTTGTTGGCCTTAGGTGGGTATAGAAGATATGGATCTACTGGTCATACAGGCTGAATATAGCAACCTTAAGAAGAATTTATTTGGAAAGGTGGAATCTGTAGTATTTGCCTGTATCTTGGCCAAGGACTGGGACTGACTCCATCTTACAAGAAACTGATGGCAAAGCGGAGTTTGCAGGCTTGGGGAAGGCTTCCCTGTATCCTCCCTTGGGGGAAGAAGGGGAGCAGCTAAACAGCTAGACAGACTTACTAGTTGGTTTGGTCTGTGTGTTTTACCTTTGCAAAATGGTGATCCTTGAATTCAAAGGCAGGTTGTTGGGGTAAATGTGTATTTGTTACTGTGGTAAATGTGAGGTAAATAGAGCAGTGCGTGCCCTGTTCGGGTGGCATCAGGAGGGTTGCTGTCACCTTTCTAAATTCCCGCATGAAAGAGTATTGGTGTGTTTGGTTTATTCAGGCTTTGTTTACTGGCCTTCATAGTACTATGAATATGAGAATTGAAATTTGAGATGTCAAAGAAGTTGCTCCTGTCAGAAAAAACTGGTGAGAAGTAATGTGTGTCTGTGGTGTTAATGTTCTCTTCCTCTGATATATGTACAGAAATAGTTTCCTTTACAAAAAATTTAGTTATTTATAACTGTAGTATTTTTTTTTTCGTTTTAGAAAAGTCCAGAAACAATGCCAAATGTGTTAGCAACTTGGATAATGAATGTTCTGTGTACATCATGAGATAGGTATGCAACTTTATGTATCCACATGAAGGTGCTTTTTTTAATTATGAGTTTGCTTCAAAATTACCCTGTATTTAGAATCATAGAATCCAAGAATAGTTTGTGTTTGAAGGGACCTTAAAAATCATTTAGCACCAGTGCTTTTTGTCTCCAAAAATAACCAGTTTCATGTTGTTGATGACATAAAACACATTCACACAACTAAAAAGTTTCTTAGCAGGAACAGTCAAGATAAGAATCAGATGAGCACTCAAATCTTTACACTAGCAAGAGTACCTTCAGTCTGAATTGAGGTAGCATGGTTTAGTGTGAGGTGTCCCTGCCGTGGCAGAGGGGCTGGAACTAGATGATCGTAAGGTCCTTTCCAGCCCTAACTATTCTGTGACTCTATGATATTGTTTATTATGTTTGTGCCCAAGATATGTGAGCTTCCCCTACCATTTTCAGGCTTCAGTTCATTCACAATCCTATAAATAGTTTACTAGGGGGGTTTTCTTGTCCTAATATACTCGTGACTACTTTCTCTGAAGCTGCAGAGTTTAGGTGCTCAAAGGGTTATTAAAAGACTATTTCACTCTAACCATCAGGAAACACCATCTCGTGGCAAGAGGTGATACTGCAGCCCTCACATATACCTCGAAGATGCAGGAAAGGCTGAGACCAAGTAAGCAGATCGTTAAGTGCAAAGACCCACCAAAGAAATTCAAAGTGGATGATGGTGTAGCTAAGGTGTGAAGGTGTAGTCCTAGGGATCTTGAGTTTGGCCACTGTGTCTAGTTTGGAGGACGTCACACAGTTTTGCATTTCACACAGATGTGTGATGTTTCTCATCTCCCTAGGTAGATAGGGACTGAGGCGCTATGTGTTGACTTTGGCACAATCATCTTTTCCAGGGCAGGCATAGACACAGGTTTGCACTAGTATCTAGTGGTGCATTGCCATATAAGCAGTATGTGCAGTGGGAAGAAGCTTTTAGTTCTGGTTAGGATTTTCCTTGTGGGTTAATCAGACAGTGATTCATGAAAATATACTACATGCTGCCATGGAACATGTTGCTGAGGCCCAAAAGTGGTGTCATTGACCTAAAAATGAATTGAGAAATTCATGGTCTGTTTATTCTATAAGATGGTGCAATTGTAGCACTTGGCTCAGAAAGTCCTACACAGCTAATGGTCAGAAGCTGACAGTGTTGACTGTGTGCTTGCCTTGGTTCTCCCTCTGCTCCTCCAGGCAGCTTGTTACAGCCACTATCTGTAATAGTTGTATGAGACCCTTTGACTTGATGTGGTACAGCCAGTTTTGTCTTCACCAGACCATAGATGTTTTGTACCAACCTTGAAAGAACAGCAGTACTTAGGAAGCTGTTATGGTACTGTATGAATCAGAAAAAGGACAAATGTAGCCAGTGGGGCAGCCAACCCTACCCCCAGAATGAAGTCAACATAATTTGAGGCTTTGGTACATAAGCTAGGAAAAAAAGCAAATAAACATATCTGAACATGGGGAAATCAGAAGTAACCTATAACAGAAAGTGCTGGGTAGTCCTAAAAAGGAAAAGCAGCTTCTTACATAAAGGGGAGAATGGCGTTTTGAATTGTGGAGAGAAGTGTGGAACAAAAAGGGACCTGTGTAAGGTTTTGCAATGTGTTTGTGTCAAGTCTAAGGACTTTAAGTAGCTCACCATTACTTGGTAGAAATTTTATAATTGGAATTGTGTATAAAATATTGGGCCAAGTAAGTGTGACTGTGTATGTTGTTGTCCTGATTTTGGATAATAACTTGCTGCCCTGAGCAGTACAGGTATAGAGGCTGGGAAGCAAGGATGGGAGTCTGCTTAAGAAGTCTCTTGAGAAAGTAGAATAGCATGTAATCATGTACTTTGTGGTGCTGCTGAAAATTGGGAGGACTTGGAGGGCAGGAGCAGATAGCCAAATGGCAGCAGATTGCTAAGGCAGCTGGCAGAGCCAAATCACTGCTGGAGTGACTCCCGAAGGACAGAGCAGCTTGTAATGCTTCTGGGTCTGGTGCAGTTGGGATGCAGCCCTGCTGCCCAGCAGAGAAGGCACCAGTCTCTGCTTTAGAGAATTGCAGATGTAAGATGAGGTGTTTACTGCAGGATAAAAGAAGCAAACATAGCAGCTCCTGTACCAAGAAATTACAGGAGGGCTCAAAGTCATCTGTGGTTGTACTCTTTCTATCCAACAAAGTGGTGTTTGTTAAGTTACTTGAGTGAATATGTGAGAAGAGGTTAAAAATAGTGCCTGGTCATCAGTTCAGTCCAATTTTCTCAGATCTCTGAGTGAGCTTTAACTGTTACTATGATGGCCTGTGTTGCTGTCAGAAGCTTACAGTGAAGCATGCTGCAACTATGTGGGTGATTATAACACACTGTATCAAATCCATTTTTGCTGACAACAGACTCAGCAAGCACAATCTTTCTCTAAAAATTCACTGTCACTATTGGACTCTGTAATTTAATAATAGAGCTGCTTATGTCTTGGGATTATATTCCTCTCCCAGTTCTTGTAGTTGGGGCAGGAAAGACAGATATGTTTTTTTGCTCTAAAAGCAAAAGCTTGAATTAGGATTCAGACAGTGGAAATAAGGGAAGATTTTCTTATTCATTGTCATGACTGCCATTAGTAAATGGTGCTAGAAACAGCATTTGTAAGAAATCAATTGGAAATGACAGTCTGAACAAACCAACTGCAGTATAGAGCAAGGCTGCTCAAGCAATAACCAGACTGACTCATTGCCAGGGGTTCAATAGGGTTGGGGGCTGAAAATACTGGTTTTCCTACAAATTTCATAAACTGCCTTCAAAGAGGTGATTAGCATGTTAATCAAACAGCTGTTCTGCTTCAGTAGATAACTGGTGCATACTTTAAATCACCCTATTTCTTTGGATCATTTCTTCCCAAAACTAGAAGAGCTCTGAGCCAGAAGTAGTAGTAAAGTAGCAAAACTTTATTCTCTGTGGTTCTTTGGGAAACACTTCTACTTAGTGCTTCTCTTTTCAGTGTCACTACTTTATTTCAGCTTGTCAGCCTCTTTTCTGTCCTTGTTTGACCTGCACTTCCAAACCTTCTTTAAGGTTGCTTTCTGAGAAGTGAAGGCATTTCATGTCCTTCTGTCAGTTTAATTTTATCAAAACTTTCTACTCTTTAAACTCGAATGCCTGGAACAATATTTCAAAGGAAAATGTAAGTGGCAGTTCAAGCTCTAGAGCCTTTTCTTTATTCCTTTTTAGAAGAGTGCTGTAGAATTTTGTAGAACAATTGAAAAGCATGCTTTCTGCCACCACCTGACTATAGACAATAGTTCTTGGTTCTCTCTCAAAAGTATGCATGACTGTAAGGTATCATTCCCCAAGCAATCTGCTTTGCTGCTCTCTTTAATCCGAATAGCTGCAGTTCCTAAATTTTACCATACCTTTCTGTGAAGGAATCTTTCAGGTCTCATAGAGCTACAGTATCCCTTAAAGCAGAACTGGTACAGCTAGTAGCAGTACTCCAGCAAGTAGATATGATTTGGTATGTTGTTGTTTGGTGGTGTTTTTTTGTTTGTTTTTTTTTTTTTGTGCTGGTTAATTGTATAATAGAAGATATTATCTAGATAAGCTATTGAAATGGTCTTTGTGACAAAAGTGGCTGAGTATCCTTCTAACTTTGCTGTAGCCATGTGCTCTGCTTCCTTCAAAGCAAATACTGAATCCCTGTAATTTTATAGGGTATGGTGATTTAATTTCTTGGGCATTTTATAATCATAGAATAGTTAGGGTTGGAAAGGATCTTAAGATCATCTAGTTCCAACCCCCTGCCATGGGCAGGGACACCTCACACTAAACCATGTCACCCAAGGCTCTGTCCAACCTGGCCTTGAACACCACCAAGGATGGAGCATTCACAACTTCCCTGAGCAACTCATTCCACTGACTCACCACCCTTACAGTAAAGAATTTCTTCCTCATATCCAATCGAAACTTCCCCTGTTGGAACCCATTACCCCTTGTCCTATCACTACAGTTCCTTGTGAACAGTCCTTCCCCAGCATCCCTATAGCCCCCCTTCTGATACTGGGAGCCTGCTATGAGGTCTCCACGCAGCCTTCTCCAGGCTGAAGAGCCCCAACTCTCTCATCCTGTCTTTATACAGGAGGTGCTCCAGTCCCCTGATCATCCTCGTGATCCTCCCCTGGACTTGTTCCAGCAGTTCCATGTTCCTTTTATGTTGAGGACACCAGAACTGCACACAATACTCCAAGTGCGGTCTCACAAGAGCAGAGTAGAGGGGCAGGATCACCTCCCTTGATCTGCTGGTCGCACTCCTTTTGATGCAGCCCAGGATACGGTTGGCTTTCTGGGCTGCAAGCACACACTGCCAGCTCATGTTCATTTTCTCATTGACCAACACCCCCAAGTCCTTCTCTGCAGGGCTGCTCTGAATCTGAATTTTCTGTTACAACCTTTATTTTTGTACTAATTTTCCCCCATCCAGCTTATAAACAGGGAGAGCTTACATAATGCTTCTCTGAGCAGCTTGTTGCTACACATCACAAGCTGCAAAGTTACTAGGGACTTCCCTGCCTTATGTGCTTACTAGGCAAGAAAAAGCCAGAAGCACACTTTGTGAAGTCTGTGAGGGAAGAGGAGGGTGAAAGCACAGCTTTGGTGCGAGAGGTGTGAAGATTTCCAGGTTTCAGAAGCTTCACTGTACTGGAGAAACAAACGATCCAGACGGCTTTGAAACTCGCATTTGGATCTGGTCACAGGCGACGGTGTCTTCCTGGGTGATCTATCCAGGAAGAGATAGGTTTTGCTGTGACAGAGGACCTACAGAAGCCACACGAAGCAGAGAAGAAGTGAAGGGTTCCCAAGGGAAGCTTGTGGTAGCGTTAAGAATTTCAGTTAACTTCGTGACCAAGTTGTTACTTTAGCGCTTGTAAACCAGAGCCCAGGGGGCAGGGTCTTGTGGCCTGAGCCGCCCCCAGGAGCGGTCTGTGAGGTCCTCGTGGTACATCAAGCTCCCTTGTGTACCGGACGCTTCCCAGCTATCCCGGCCCTGCGCGGCCAAGGCTACCGGCACGGTCGGTCCCGAGAACACCGTCCGCCGCGGAGCCCAGAGAGGCGTGAGGGGCACGGCGTGCTGTGCGCGGTGACGTAGGAGGCGGCCGGAAGCATTTGGGAGGGGCCAGGGCGGGCACGGAGCCGGTGTCTGGGTGCGTTGATGTGGACGGGCTGCTTCAGCCCGTGGGTCTGCAGGCGCTGCTAGGCACGGAGGTACGTTGTACGTGTAGAGAGGGAGCGTCCCGTTAGGGGGAACCGGAGGGTGAAAGTAGTGACACCTCCCATCCTGCTGCTCTTCACCGGGAGCGCCTGTCCGGTGGGGAGAGCCGCTGCTCCCCGTTGTGGCTGAGGCGGGCCTGGCTGAAGGGAGAGGATCTGTGCGGCCGGAGCTCTCTCGGGGCGCGGTAAGGCAGAGGTTTCCGAGGTGTCTCGGTGGAATTAACCCTGTGTCCTTACAGCGTGTTGTTGGGTTTGTAGCTGGGAGGGGGGAGGACATGGGACTGGTGGTACGTCAATAGCTTGCAGATACCCAGAAAGTGCCTCATTCCCTCTGTAGAAGTCTTGTATGCCTTGGTGCAAAACCTTGGTTTGATTATAAAGCCTAATTTGTGTTACCCTCATGAAACGCATTTTCTGCATGTCACACTGGGACAGTGTAATACCTGGGGTTTGGTCTTTCTGTGTTCCTTTTTTTTTTTTTTTTTATTGCAGAAGTTTTCAGATGCTTTGCAATGTATGAAATAATAGGAAATCGTATATGCCTTTTTCAGTTCTAAAACTAGAGTCAGGAAACCTTAACTTACAGTGTTGCATACTTAAGATTTGGTGTTCCATGTTGCAGAACCTCAACCCATCACTTTGCCATTATGCCACCTGGTCTGCTGTGACTAACAGACCATGATCCTCCTTCAGCAGGATCTAGATTTCTGTTGCACACCCAGGGGAGTTCAGTGAGAAGGCTGTTAGACATAGGACTGTAGGCTTTGTTTTATTTTCTTGAGGTCTGCTGTTGCACTTTCTGATGTTAAAGGCAGAATTATAGTTTGCTTTGGTCTTGATTTCTTCCTTTTCAAAATGGAAACAAATCTATCTTTGCATATTCCTGTTGTGAATTGATGGTGTTATCTCATGAGAAGATTGAAGGTGCAAAACAGGGTACCTTATATTCTCTGGATTGTATTCTAGACATAGGTTTTAAGTATGAGAAATAATACCCTTCTGACCCAGATCTCCTGCAAGATAAGCTAAATGTTGAAATGGGCCACTCCATTGTTGAATCGTTGTAGAAGATTAACCCCAGGGCCCTGTGGAACAGGTCACAGACCTGGGGGTTTTGATTTCGTGGTGTTTTTTTTTTATTCTTCTTCTTTTGTTTTTCTTCTTCTGATGTTGCTAACAGTTGTCACCCAATAATGGTGCTAGAACTCTCACCTTTGACTTCTCCCCATCTGCCTGTCACCACCACACAGTTTGCATGATACCTTAAGTTGGTTGCATTCTACATGATGTGCAAGAAATAATGACGTAGTAGTTTCAACTGGGCCCTGACTTTTGGTCATCTCATTAAAAGATTTGCTAAAGAAGTTGTTGTGTGGTTGGATACACTCACAGACCGTTGATTCATTTCGTATTAATGCTGTGCAATTAATGAAAGTAGTTATTTGTGGAGTTCAGGGTTTGTATGTGTTGGAGAAAGGAACATAAAGCACCCTTTGCTTCCCTCATATGTCTATGCCATGGATCTCTTATCTTTATGTAAGATAAAACTGGAAAAGTCTAGTTCAGCCCCTATGGCTTGTCCACCTTGGGAAATTTGGGGATAGCACAGAAAGTGTCAAAGGAAGCAGAAATGGTTGGTTGTTTGTCCTGAGAACTGCTTTTGTACTGTGTTTCTTTTGCCTGTCTGCAGGCAGGAGTCAGTGGCAAGTGGAGAGCTGAGGAGCACTGAGGTGTCAGTGTTCCCCTGTACAGTGATGATCTTTATATTTGATTCTGTCCCAGTCAACATAATCTCTGGAAGCTGTGATGACATTGTGTACCTGTGTGCACTGTCCCTTGTTTGAGTGGTGCCATATTTCTTTAAGCAAGCCTTTAATTTTTGTTTTTCGAAACTCCAGCAAACTTACTGGAAAGATGTTTGCATTATTTTTTGTGCCGTTACAGTTATGCCTTGGAGGGGTTTACTCCATGTAGTGTCATTTTGTTTCTTCCCAATTAAAAGGTTTGTTTTCTCAAAGTGATCCATCCTTTGATACTGTCCGACCAGTGAGTCCTTTAAACACGCTCCAGCAGTGGTCACGCAGAACTTAAACTGGAGGAGGGAAGATGATGGCCTTGAATGGAGAGAAGAAGATAGTCAGTAACCCGGTAACTCCCCTGTCATGTCAGCTGCTTTTCACTTGGAAAATGGGACTTTGCTGTTTTATGTCAATAGTTATTACTTGTACTGTTTTGCACAGTGAGGGGTGTTATTGAGAGCTACTTGGCATTGCTTGCTATTTGAGGGAGAATGTCACAGGTAACACTAGGAGCTGAGGTTTAGAAGTTGTGCTGTAAATAAATGGACACTTAATGCACAGGACTTTTAAAACAGCGAGGAAGTTCTGTCTGCCGTGTTGGGTAATCCTTTTTCACACGCAGCTTATGTGGATGTCTGGCACGTTTGCAGGACATGCTGTATCGAAAGTGAAAGTATGCTAAGCAGTGTTTTCAGTCCTAATACTCTGCAAACATGAGTCTTGCCTGGCAGCCCTTGGAAATGTTTGGATTTGTTGTGTTTGTGACTTGAGTCTGAACAATTAAGCTTGGAATCTTTCTCGATAGTTGATACCTTACCTTAGAATAAATCCCATTTTTTTGGGGAAGACTTGAGCTGACACAGTTCAACAATTGCAAAGAGCAGATTGGACAGAATGCTGTTTGCATAGCTTAGAGAGTCTGCAGACTTTCTCTGAAAAGCTGTAGTATTCTTATGGTCTCAAACTGTGGTCTGACACTGGCATATGGCTAAAAGGGTGGGCCAGAGCTGTATTTTTTGTTGTATCTTTAAAAAGGAAGTTCCTTTGAGCCTGCAGGAAGTAGTCTTTTTAACTGTGCTAGAACTCATATTAAAGTCTGTAGGGTATCTATGTGGAGTATAGAGTAGTGCAGATCAGCACAGGACTTTCTTACATACTATGACTTTGCACACACCTGTGTCCTCAGTGTATCTAACTGTTCAGTCCCACTGTATATTTGCTACTTGCAAAGTGGATAGAGCTAGGGATGACGAGGGAATAGCTTCAGCCTTCTTCATAAGAACACAGCTGGGAGAGGAATGGAGGCTCTGTTGAGATTAGCTAGAAGGTAGGAGTGAATAGCAAAAGGAAAGTTGGTAGATGGAGATTTTGGTGGGAAAGGTGGTGTGAAGAAGAGGATCTGTGTAAGGGAGAGAGTAAGAGTTCAGCAAAATTGGGTGGCTGCAAGGGGACTGATGAGTATGATGGGTAACAAGACCAGGCTGGAGAATAAAAAAGGCATAAATCTTGTCTTAGGGATCAAGAGCCTAAGGTGGCAATAAGTGTGAGTATTTGGGATTAGAATGTGGAGGCAGAGTTGGGACGGAGTGTGCTGATGACCTCAGGACAGCCTTCAGGCAAGGCCAGGAGAAACCTGCTGTATCAGACCTTGCTTTGATCAAGACATTGGACTAGAGACATCAGAGGTGTTTTCCAACCTCAGCCCTTCTGGGATTGTGTCACATGTGATACCACAAGATGAACTTATGAGGGATGGAGGCAGACAGGCTGTGGAGATTTCACTGTTTCAGTGATTGTTACATGAAAACCAAAACTTATGAGCTTTATTACAGGTTTGAGTCTGAAATGTATTTCTTCACTACTGTACTGTTCTGAATCATTCAGAAAATCCTGCTTTCCTCTTCATGCCCTTTACTCCACCCATCTGGCAAGAAATGTTGTCATGTCCTGTCTGATGGGGCAGCTGTCTGCAACCCAGCAAGCTGAATGGTGGTTGTGTTGTCACAGTTCTTTCCTCTGTAAGACCATAATCTGTCCTTGCTTCATGAAAACTGGCAGATATTAGGAAGAACTTGATCTTCAAGACCTCTCAAGCTCAGTTGATGTTGACCAGTTGGCTTCAAAGGTAGTTTTTGGAAGTCTGGAGGAGAGCCAGGATGATGGTAGATCATGTGATGTTACAAACCTTAATAAATAAGGAAAAATTAATAGAGGAATGTCTTGAGATGTGAGGAAATTAAAGGCACATTCTGTTATGACAAAACCTCATTAAGGCTGTAGTACTGCACCCAGGAAATGCTCTATTATGGCCTTGCAGATTCCATAACTTAGCTTCTGAAGAGTTGGTGCTCCTGCTTAAGCCAGTAAAATACATGAGACTTAAACCAACTTGGCCATCTCTAAGCTTGTGCTTGAGGAGCAAGTTCTTTAAGTCCATTTTGCCTGTTACAGGAGATGACTGCAAACTAGATTTTGTACAAAGCTTGGGTAGCTGAAAAGGGAAGTGGAGACAGGGCAGAAAAGGGTATGTATCTACTGGCAGAAGTGATCAGTATTCTGGATTTGCATAGTTTTTGTTGTCATTCCCTCTCCCCTTCTCAGCAGTTCACAAGAATGGGTGTCAGCAAACACATCCCCTTTTCATACCTTCCTCTTTCACATGGATGTACATATATTTAAAAAATAAAAATATCACCTTGTCCTTTTATAGTCCAGTATTCCATTAAACAGTTGTATTTCCAGTCTGTTCATTTTTTGTTGTTAAATTACTGGAACTCTTGTTGACAATTGATGTTTCATTTCAGAGATGTCCTAAAATCTTACACACTGTTCCATAGGTAAGAGATATTTTTGGGGGATAAAACAAAAACAAACAAAAAACAAAACAAGAAAACAAAACAAAAAAAACCCACAAAAATAACAAACAAACAAAACCAAAAAAAACAACCCTGCCTTTTTGTCTGTTAAGCAAAGCAAATGCAGCATTTGCTACTATTTACTTCCTCCTTCAGCCTGAAGCACAAGTGATGACATGCATACTTATAACTTAACTTTCGAATCAGTCACTTGTGAACTTCCACAGTTTTCTGTTAAGTTGCTCCTCATCTCTCTGTAAAAGCTGACAGTCAGGGTAGGGGCTTCTGTCAGCATGTCTGAACCTTTGCCAGAGAGCCATTCTGGGTGTTCAGGGCTTTTGTTTTAACTGACATGTCCTCCTATATAGCTTAACAATTCCTACTGTGTTGCCATTTTTGTTTATCATAACGTGTGTGTGTTACCTTCTTTAGCTATCAATATGGAGGGAAAAATGTAATGGCTTTGAACCAAACTGTATACTGTAGATACCACAAATACCAAGACCCCTGAACAGGCCTCATTCACTGCACCTTGCAATTTTTAGCTCATCAGGATGAGCTTTTTTGTTGTATTTGTTGCATAGTTTTTTACTAAGAAGACACTGTGTGACGTAGCTCCTTTTCCCTTTACTGCTTTCCAAAAATGGAGCAAGAACAACCAAAAAGGCAGCTGCTGTAGCCTGGGGTCATAAGAGTTGTGAAAGTTGTCTCCTTCTATAAGCAAAGGGCTGATAATAGACAGCCCTTGGCAATGACCTTTTTTAAAATGAATCCTTTTTATACTCTATTAACGAGGAAATAAAATATTACCACTCTTCATTTGAGAGCTAGCAATGGGGGTTAGAAATGTTAGTTTTAATTTTCTCTGAGAAGCATGGTTTACATAGGTGAAAATCTGCTGAGTTTTTCCATCCTTTTATGGGTATTTGGTGCTTTTCTACTGTTTAGTTTAAATAAAATCCTTGTGTTTCTTTTAATGTGCTAGAGCACCACATAACTAAGTATTATATTATTAAAACTATTGTGGTTTCTTCTGCTTCCATTACAAAATGTTATTTAAATATTTTCTTTCTTTTATCCCCCCTTCTTTGAGATCATTCCATATGTTGGGACAATATTTGGTGGCCTTGCTCCTGGGCAACTGATTAAGATCCATGGGACTGTTCCTGATGATGCAGACAGGTAATGGCTACTGTATCACTTTTTGCAGTGTCACCATGTGAACAAGAATCTAGTGGATAAAATGTTTCCAGGGGTTCTACTTATTATGGCACAAAAAGAATTGCTCTAAATATTTGTGATAGCATCAGAGTGAATACAGGTTTAAGTGGTTAATTAATGGATGAACTGATTTTTTGCTTTATGTTGATTCTTTCTTTCTGATTTTTCTTTGCCTGCTTTGGCACTTATTTCCCCTGTCATATGTCTCCCTGTCTAGTGAGATTATCTGAGACTAATAACGTTGGTAACCAAATGTGTTGCATGAAGGAATTAACTTAAGCTGGGATAAGTAGGTATGAAATGTTGTCTCTAAAGCAGAGTTATCCAGTGTGCAAAAGCCAATCAACATACTCAGTTGATGTATTTGCCTTTATTGCAATTCTGCACAGAAGAGGGTACCAGCCAGCTAACAGAGCCAGCATATCTTCTAGGGAAACAGGTAAAGCCTTCTATACAAAATGCTAACAAGGGAGGAGCCATGTCAGAATAAGTGACTGGTTACCTGCGCTTTACATAATGAAATCTCGATCATGCATCTCTTGAGTTTTACCCAGCTCATCATACCAAGGTGGTCCTATATTTATATATAAAGTTTCATCTAAGAGGTGTGTCTCGTAGTATTATAATTACCTAAGGTAAGTAGAGATTTTATCTTTATCAACTACCATCAAGTTCTTGCCTGGCCTTATATCCTGTTATGATTCTTATTTGAACAACAGTTGGCCATAAAGTAGGTATTCACAGCATTCCATTTTGAGAGTCTTTCCACTCCAGTGCTCCCGTTGTCATGGTCTCGAGACAGGTTGTTTATTTTGTATACTTTTAACTCCTTTTGACATCAAACTAGAGCATGTGCCTGGTATGGGGATTCTGTTCCCTGACTTTGCCCAAGGTTCATTTGGTTATTCTACTGAAGATGGTGGGAGAGAAGATAGTGAACACAGTAAGCGAGGAGCTTAAGTAATACAAATGATGACCATTACATAAGTACTATAATTCATTGCAAAAAAAGCATGAGAGATCTTTTCACAAATGTGTAAGGGTCAGACAAACATGGGTTTCTTTTTTTCCTTATCCAACAACACTCATTGTGTCTGCCTGTTTTGAGGCTCACAGTAAAACACAAGTGTGTCAAACTTTCTGGTGATTTCTTGACAGACTGAGCTGAATATGGTTTATCTTATTTTTATGATTAGGTTCCAGGTGGATTTACAGTGTGGCAGCAGCATAACGCCTCGAGCTGATGTGGCGTTTCATTTCAACCCTCGCTTCAAAAGGTCTGGCTGCGTTGTTTGCAACACGCTGGAGAGGGAAAGATGGGGCTGGGAAGAGATCACTTATGAGATGCCCTTTCAAAAAGGGGAATCGTTTGAGATTATCATCATGGTTCTAAAGAATAAATTCCAGGTGAGTCTGGATTGATTCTTTATCACTAGACAGTTGTTCAAGCCAATAAAAAAAGAGACATTTTGTATAATTGCAATGAATAGTAGGAAGCCTTGGTTTCTCTGTTACCTAGGTAGAGTCTAACTACAGAAAAGTGTGAAAGTTTTTCTTTAAAGACCTGCTAAGTAAATCAGACCTTTAATTTGTGTTGCTTCCCTCTAAGTTGGATGAGTAGCCAAGTAACTTCCTGTCATGGCTAATGGCTACGCCTCCCTTCCCTTATGTGCTGACCTTAGGATAAACATTTTTTGTGACTAGTGTATGACAGCCCTCTTGGAGTGAGTATGTGAGGTGTATTTGTCACGCTATGTTAGGCTGTAGTAAAAGATTGTTACACTGGTAATACCACATTGATAAATGGTCATGTGATAGAAACAAAAGGTGTGAAATGCAAATTTTAGTGTAGGCAAGTAAGTCTCATATTGATGGGAAGAGAGACAGTCATAGATGAGCTGAACTTAGTTGCTCTGAAATTTCTAGGATGCTCCCTGCTTGTGTACAAAACAAGTGTAAAGCAGATATGCATATAATCTGATACATGGCTAATGTAAGGTATGTGTAATACCATTTTCCTATTTTTGTTTCCTGTGTCTCTAGGTGACTGTAAACAAGAAGCATTTGCTCCTCTATAACCACAGAATTAGCCTTGAAAGAATTGATACTCTTGGAATATATGGCAAAGTGCAGATCAAAAGTATAGATTTTGTTCCTGATGTAAGTCATATTGACAGCTGACTTGTTCAGTTCCTTTTCTCTGTCTTGATAAACCACAGAGTAGGATTTTATGGTGAAAAGGAGGTAAAAGCAGCTACACAGTCCAATGCTGGTAACTTTTTTTCCCCCTTCCTCTTATGTTTCAGCATGTGAGTGTCATGTGAGGATCTGTGTTCCTCTGTTTTAGCCTTAAAGCTAAGGGCAAAAGAGTGACAAAGTTCACAGCTTACAAAGTTAATATGAAAGACGGTGTACAAATTGATTGGATCCTGGATCTAGGAGTGCATTAGACTTTTCAAATACTGCAGGAGCTCCAGAATAAATTCTTACAATTCAGTGCTTCTAAGTGACAAGTTTGGCCACAGCTGTAAGTGGTTGTTTGGCTTCCAAATGCCAAATTTAACCA
Organism: Forpus xanthops; assembly: GCA_032466535.1. NCBI lineage: Eukaryota > Metazoa > Chordata > Aves > Psittaciformes > Psittacidae > Forpus > Forpus xanthops. Next base: position 19,884 of record JASSUY010014906.1, read on the forward strand.
CAGCTGGCTCTACTTTTGCATAGAACTCCATTTTTCCTGCTAAAATGACTGAGTTGGTGAACAAAATGGTATGCAGGAGTGTGTGTTTGCTTCTGGGAGGTGAGATGTCCCTTTTCAAAGACTTTGTGGCTTGATTTGCACTTGAAGCAGACTGCAGTGCATTTGAAGTGAAGGCAGTGCTGAGCTTCGTGAGCTGCCAGCTCTACTACAGAAAATAAACCAACAAGGAGGAGTTGAACAGTATTTTCAGAAGGAGAGATCCTTCCTCTGTGGAAGGGTGAGACTTTTAGAGCAGGAAAGGAAGATGATAAATTGCAGGGAGATGCACAAAGTGAATGCCTTTTTGCTTTCTTCCTGCCGCTTTCTAAGGCGGCCTACGTACTGCTGTGTAGTATCGGAGGTCTCTTCTGCCCCATCTTCACTACCCTTTGGGCAAAGATTGAGTCTCTTACTGCCAAACATCAGGTCTAAATCAGGTGCACAAACCAGTAACTGAGTTGATAGACAGTGGAGATGTGGGCCTGAATGAAATGGGGTCTAAGCTTTAAAAATATGTCTATGCACTGAGCATTTGCAAAGCCTGTATACAGACTCTGGTGGGCCCCATTACTTGGCCTTGGGCATGTTGCCAGAATAATGTTATTTTAAAGCTGTTTGAGGTCTTAAAAGAAAGGTCTTTAAGGATGTAACCCCAAAAGAGCTATGGGGGCAAGCAGGTTCTGCAGTTTGATTTCTGTCCCAAACACAAAACAGAGTTGCTTTAGTCTATGGTTGCTGATGCTGTATCCTTTGGGGAAGAAAGGAAAACAGAGAAGGGTGATTGTTTCCTTTTTTGTCTTTGCTTGTAATATACTCTTCTGAGGAAGAAGATGGAGGCTGGTATTGAAACAAGCTGGAGACATAATTTGGTTACAGCGGTTGATCTTCAGGACTTTTCCTTGGTTTGTAGGGCTTTGGTTCACTTTTTTTTTTTAATCGTAGTCCTAGTTTTCTATGTTAACATTTCATGCTTTGAAGCAGCATGGGTCCTCAAATGGTTCTAAACCAACTTCATGTTAAAGTTCTCTGTTGTTACAGTGACATCTAAATACCTCTCTGCAGTCTTTACAAAGCTCTTAGCCATCTAGGATGAGATAGCTCTAGGAGTAATAAAGATAAACACAGAAAATGTATGTATGTTTGTAAAAGGTTGAATGTATCACCCTGTTTTGTGATAAACTAGTTAATGTTGTTTGTTTTCTCATGCAGGGGGAAATACCAGATGGTTCACAATTCGTAAGTAGACAATTCTCGTGTAGACTTGTGGTAAATGTGAGGAGTAAAAAAAAATTGAAATAAAAGCATCTTAGTTACTCATGACAAAATCATGCACAAAACAAGGGGATCGAGAATCTTCTGGGAGATGATCATTAGTGAGGTTTTGTAGAGAGTAATCCTCTTTTCTGCCACTAGTAAAATTGAGGCTATTTGTTAAATCATTTAGAAAACCCAAAAGATAAACACAGCATCTGCAGCCATAAACAGAAAAATAGGACATGCCTGAAGTTTTAAAGGACCAAATCACATTAAAAACTTTTTCAAATAAGCTTATTTAGCTTTCTCCTCAGGGACTACCTGCACTACAAAAGTATTCTGCAATCGTCTTACACTAAATGACCTTATGTTAATGTGTGAGTCTCAGACCCTGTCTGCCTACATCTTCCTCTATGCGCTTCAGGTGGCTGGATGCCAGCATTGCACCTTCGGGTTGGAATTCACACCCATATAGCAGGAAGCATTGAAGGAGGGCTCATCTTCCTGCAAAAAGCTGTAGAGGTGGACAGTATCCAAGCTGGAGTAGGGACCATGCTCAGACTGAAAAGGGGTTGGAAGCCAGGAATATATACAAATAGAATTTGTGGAGAAGGTGAAGTTGCAGTGAGCACCATGATTTTAGTTGTCTTACTACTTGACAGTCAGCCTTCTTCAGTCTTCTTATCAAAACCAAATAACATGCAATATTGTCATATGCCAGTGGTGGACTTCAACCAAAAATTAAAAATAAGGCCAGGTATTTCTCCATTCACTCCCTTTACTTGGTTAAAATAACTTGTAACACAACAACAGAAAAGGCAAATAAAATGCTTGCATTATCTATGTGCTGGTGCCAGGAGGACAGAATACTCAGTGACCCTACTTCTAGTACCTAGCCAACTGTGGGACTGAATCTTATTCTTTAAAGCATAACTGAAGATTTCAGAGAGGAGAGGTCAGCGTGTCTATATCTGAATAATTATATGATATCAATTTAAATTAGTGCAGGGAGTTTTGTGCTTTTTTTTTTCCCTTTTTTCCTTTTTCCCCTCCTTCCACTATGGGCGATGGCAGAGGTGTTTATTTTGAGCCCAAATTGGTACTTCAAAGAAAAAGAAAAAAAACCAGTATATTGATATGTTTATCTCAGCATAACTTGGTGCTGTAGTGAAGTTCAGTTGGTATATTTTAAAAAAGTAGATCAGTAAAACTTTTTACTGGTGATGTACTTCCAGACTGTTCCTTATGTTAAGAAACTTGATACAGGACTTCGGCCAGGATGCACAATTACCATTAAAGGAGAAGTGAATAAACCCCCAAAGAGGTAAGTGTTGCTGATTTATTTATTTATTTTCTTCTATTTAGCTGAGCTACTTTTGAGAATGAGTAGGCTTTTTCATGCCTCAGTATATCCTTACTCACAACTTTGCAACTGGAATCGTCTAAAACTACAATGCAGTTTCTCAGGAACCTGCAGGATACTGCTTTAGAGAGGGCTTTATGAAGAGCAGCTCACTTGTGAAAAGTGAAGGTAAAACCTGAGTGTCTCACCTGCTCAATCTGCATCATTCACAAGATTGTTTGCCTGTTCAGGGTTTTCCATTGTGTGAGGCATGTGAGCACACATCGTACAAGACAGCTTTTATTCTTAAGAGATCAAAGGGTAAGAGAACTGGTAGAAGTAAATGGAAAACGAGTGAGGTGAGATGCTGGTGTGCTCAAATGCTGCATGTTGCAGCATTTCTCTGAGTATTTCTTGATGGCCTCCTCTGGGACAGCATAAGCATGAAGGTGCCTGAAAACAAGTGAGTGATGGAAGCTGGTATGACTATGAGCTATAATTTTGATAGCAAATTAGAAACAAGAGGTTGCTAAAAAAGAGATGATTTAAAGGAGGGTGGGGGTAGGGGAAGTGCAGCTATCAAAATGGAGCTGAAGAAGTGTGGGTGCTTCAGTATGCCCTTTGCTTGAAGGGTAGTTTTGGCTCTGTGAAGCATGCCTAAAAATTAAGCAATTAGTGGGAACAATGAGAAGCATGCTTTTTACACTGTGTGTGTGAATTGCACTCCTGCTTCCTAAGAGCACATAACCTCCCTGCAGCTGAACAGCACTCAGAATTCGTATTTATACAGGAACTCAAGGATTAGAAATGTCAACGTTTGAACAACTTTAAATTGGACAGGATAATACTTACATAGGAGCATTTGTTTTCAGACCTTTGGCTAGAAAAGCTTATTAGCTCATCTCAAATGCGGAATGTACTGCTTATAAGTGTGGAGACTTTTGGGTGTTTAGTTAAAACACTTCAGGTTGCTCTTTGTGTTTGTGCTTTTAAATAGATAGAATTTGTAAGTTACTGAATGTCTTTCATTCATTTCACACAGTTATAGATACTCCTTTTTCCTTGGTGAAAAAGAGCTTCACAGCTTGCTATTTTGTACTTGGACTAATCAATTCTAGTCTTCTCAAAGGGCAATAACGTGGCAACTGGAGCTAACCTGGGGGAGGAATATTTCTTCAAATGCAGTAAGGTCTTTGCCACATATTCAAGTATTCATTTGAATTTGGGTGATTTTTCCCTTGGATCACTCTCCTCCAGACTTCCCTTTTAGGCGCCCTGTGTTGTGGACATAGCTGAGATTAGAGAGTATTCATTCAGCTTGGGCAGAACTTACATGCATTGTGTCCCACGACTCTTACATGTGCGGAGAGAATCCTCAAACTTTTCCTTAGAGTCTAAGTAGTTTGTTGGCAGAAAGACTATCTTTAGGTAAAACAAGGCTTCCCACTCCACTGCCCAAGTTAAGAAAGAGATGGTGGAGCAACTAGCACCACATGGCTCTGTGAGAATGCTACCTCCTCATGCTATAGGGGAGCAGCACTTGGCCCTCCTGGCACGACACCTCCTTACTGAGAAATGAACAGAAAGCTGTGAGTGATGAAGCAGATCTAGCAGGGTCATGTCCTGCATTTACTGCCTGTAGCCAAGTTTTCTGTGTGAAGGAGGCATGTTAACTGCCTGCTTGGTTCTTTAGGTGAATCACAGTCCTGGCTTCCACACTGTTCTGAATATTGGCTAAGGATTTGGTAAATAGCATGGACTACTGCATTGCGTCTATAAACCCTTGGTATAGTAAACTTAAAAAATATCTTCCAGCTTTACAATAAATCTGAAACCAAGTGACTCCAAGGACATTGCATTACATCTGAATCCCCGAGTGAAAAATAAAGTTTTTATAAGGAACTCATACCTTCATGACAGTTGGGGAGAAGAAGAAAAGGAAATTGCCAATTTCCCTTTCAGTCCTGGGATATACTTTGAGGTAAGGTTGACTGAAACATAGCATCAAACTGGTAATTTTATCAAAAGGATTAACAGTGATGCTTAAATATCTTGTCACTGATACAAATTTAAATAAAACTGCCATTCCTGCATTTCAATGCCTTAGAATACTTAGGATTAAAAGGGAAGTGTAGGGAGCAGAGATTTCACTTGGGTTTAATGACAGCTTTCTTTTTAAATAGTTGCAAGAACTCAGTCTGTGCTGAGAACAAACTGTAATTAAAATGAATCAGACTCACGGACCCCTTCCAATTTGAGTTAGTCTGTGAGTCTATGGATTTTATTGAAGTTTTGCTTATTTTAAAATGTCTCTTGCATGAAACATTCCTTGTAACAGAAGCAGGGCTTGCCCAGGTCTAGGCTAGATCATCAGGTTGGTTTTCTGTGTCTTACCTGAGCTTCAAACTTAACTGTTTCTTTTCTGGCTTTTCAGCTGATCATTTTCTGTGACGCTCACGAGTTCAAAGTTGCTGTAAATGGTGTTCATACTCTGGAATACAAGCATCGTTTTAAACAACTTGAAAAGATCAACATAGTAGAAATCATAGGAGACATTCAGTTGTTAGATGTGAGGAGCTGGTAGTATTTTTCAATCAGTACTAAAAGAATTAAAGCTCTTTTAATAACCGTGCCTCCTTGTCAAGTACAGACAGGTGCTGATTCATGCTGAGCCTGCCTTTATCTACCTAGGCTTCTGTGTCTGCCTCTCATGAGTTAGGCAAGTACCAGAACTACACTAACTGCGAGATTAAATCTTCCTCTACTTTACAGTATCCTGGCAAGCTAAGTGTTTGCTCAGAAAAATCTCCTGTATTAGTGAATCTAAGAATGAAAATGCTGCATCATACTTTATCTAACAATTGCACTCTGTATGTTCAAGTTAAACTACTACTCAGCATTCCTTGATAGCATACATTCAATATAGTGAAGCAGAAACTATACTGAAGTAGGATCTGAAAATATGGTTACCCACACCACAAGGGATGTTGATAATTCATTTAAAATAGAATTCTTAAATATACTTTACTACTTATATTAGCACTACTTTACTAGTTTATACTAGCAACTATAACCTTTTGACTGAGGTGGATTAAGGAAACAATTGACCCATTAGTTCTAGCAAAAGGTAAGGAATTTGATCTTCTGAGCCTGCTGTGAAGTAGGACCTTATCTTAAACATTCTGCTTATGTTTTAAATCGAACATAGAATCAAACATAGAGCAGCATTTCTGGATTTTAGTTTTCCAAAGTGTTACAAACAAAAATTTATTTCACTCATAGCAACTGTGTAAGCTTTTGAAAGCTTGTTTGATCCAAAATGGTTCTGAACTGAGTTGAGATAGCTCAGGGACTGAAATGGATGTTTGTTGTTTGCATTTAGGAAAAATAAACATGTGAACTCAGGCAGTCCAGGCAGGGTTTCAGCTCATGTATGAGACTCAGATACTCACCAGTGGAACAAAGAATGAATCCTTTTTCAGTCTTATGTTAAAATACTATCTGAAACAAGCTGTTCCTGTTCAGTTTTCTGTACAAATGTCAGTCTCAATTTTTATACTTTTTAAAAGTTGTTCCTGGCTGTCAATACATGTATAAGGGATGTTCATATTTATCTTAAAAAGAGTGAAGCAATTTCAAGAATAAGATATACCCTAGAATGCTGTTTAAAATAAATCACCAGATTCAATGTATAAAAAGCATAAATAAAAACATTTGTGAACTCTGCTTTTTTCTAAATGTAGTTACATAGCTATTACCCCTTTTTGGTTTATATTTGGCTTGTGTTGCTTATTATCTTACTTGTATCTCCAAGGTGGCACAGTGATTGTGTCTGGAAGACCATTTCCACATCAAGCAGTTACTGATCCACAGACGAGTTACCCTGAGTAGGTATTGGCTGTGCTGGTGTGTCCTTGGATGTTCAGGACAGTGTTGTGCTGCACGATCAACTTAGCTGACTGATGGTAATGGAGGAGCTGGTAGGCAGTTCCCACTTGGGTGTCCTTGCCTTTATCTCAGAGTTGAGCAGGAAGTTATGTGAATTCTTTTTGTTTGACAGCAGACATAATTAATAGTTGTTTTCTAAGAAAATCCTTTAAAAGCATGAATGACCACAAACAGGCAAACTTTCTGCAGAGGAGATCTGCATAGCATGCTACACCCTGAGCAGAGGCCCATTCCCAGCATTAGATGGGACATGAGTACCTTCCTTCTTTATAGTGTTCTTACCAATTGCATTTTAAACCATACTTTATACTTTCAGTGCCTTTCTTATTAGCAATGTAAGGAACCAGTGCTTCCTGGTGCAAAACAGGTGGTGAATTTTTTGGTGTATTTATTAACAGCACAAGCAATTTAGTCTTCGGATAAATAAGTGCTATTGCTTTAGCTTGTCTTTAAAGACTTACAATAAATTAGGATTCATTTTAGGATTCATATGGTTTTTAACTTCCTTTTCAGTATCTTCTGTTGCTTTACTTTTTGCTTCCCTAAAAGGACAGAAAAGCAGATTCTCAGTACTACAGCACATGGGTGCCATGAGTATCATACTTTCAGCTCCTCCACAGGAACAGCAACTGTGTACCCCAAACACAGCAGAACTCAAGAGTGTCTTGCATGTCATTCTGAGCCCTATCAGAATTTCCTTATAGCTTGCTCCAGTCTCCCACTGTTAAGAAAACAACAGTTAAGAGAAAGTCATGCAGAAAGTCCCCAGACCATCCAGAAATTATAAAGCCAGATTCTTACAATGTTTTATTAAAAAGTTAAGATCTTTTCTCTGATAAAAATTAGTATGACTAATTTTGCCTGTATCAGTAGCCTGTATGAAGCTAACATGATTCAGACAAAATCTGAAAACAAAGGAGATCAACTTAGAAGTAGCTTTGGAGTGGTTCTCCTAAAATGACTTCTAGTTGTTGAATTGTCTTCTGACACAGCTGTTCAACTTCTTCACATTCATCTAGAAAAAGAAAGCAAGCAGGAATTAAGTAGAACAGCCATTGAAAGCTACCTTAGGAAGGCCCTATCACTCGTCAAGGCCAGAACTGGCTTCAAACACCAGGTATGAAATTATTATTAAAAAATACTTCGGTGGTGCCTCAAGACTTGGATAAATTATTTCTATTGTAACACTGATCTAAGACATGAAACTAGGGAGATGCATGCACTGAAGAAACTACCATAACTGAACTGTAGAATTGTTACATACAACCCACGTCAGTTTGCATCCTGTGCAGTTTAACCTACCGTATACCAATATATAAGTTTTACAGCAACTACGGCAATCATACTGTCTGAACCTTTGAAAAGTGACCCTTATTCTCTTTTCTGTCTTAGGCCAGTTGTCTGCACCAGTGCCACTTAAAACATTACCTTCCATGAGCTCAGCTAAGAATGGAATGGATTCAGGTAGCAGGACCAAGTAGTTCTCCTTCAGTTTTTGTGCAACTTCCACCAAAGCAAGGAGAGCAGCAAATCGGACCTAAATCAAAACAGTCATCTTTGTAAGGAAACACATTCCAGTATAGTTCTCTGTTTTCTCCCTTTCTTTCCATTTAAGTTTGTAAACTAGCTCCTGCTAGTGAAGGGAACTAGTTTTGCACCAGTTTAAATCTCAGCATTTGGTTAGGATAATGTGAAAGGAAAAAAATAGGTTACAATAAGCAGGTAAGTTATTTGATAAAATGGTCTTGAACTTCCTGTTGCAATGCTACTGTTTCACTTTATCAGAAAGACTTGGCTCATTACAGTGACAACCCTAGTACTCCCCCCTAAAGAGCTACAGCCTGTCAAATAGGAGAGCCTTGACAACTGTATATAATAAAGTCTGAAGGTTGATAGATAACTGTCTTCCAGTTCCCCCTCCTTCTTCCTACACAAACAGCTTTTATTCCAACAGCTATCCAATCTTTAAAGAACCCAAACCACACAGTACGGAAGCCATCCACATGTGGAATATTGACTGCTTACAGTAAGAGCAGAAGGACTTCTTGTTCACATCTCTCTATGGCCTGGGAGTAGCACAGTACTCCCAATACAGTATCAGTTTTTTAACTTAGGCAAGTATTTTAGTAGTGACTTGGCTAATGCAATTCTGGTTTCGGATGCACTGTTCCCATTTTCTAATGCAATGAAGAAAGTCAGTTTGAATGCTGACAGCTCCAACCTTAGAAGAAGTGTGCCTCATTTTCAGCAGGATCTGGTAGTTCAGTGGTTTCCAAAGAGAATCATCTGCCATTGCCACTGCAAACTGAGCTATGCAGGGTATCAGGTGTGCTGTCACTCTGTCCTGGAACTTCTCATCTCCTCCAAGTGTATTTTCTAGCTGTGGAATAAAGAGCTTGTCAAACAGATCCAAACAAATAAGCCAAAAGCACTTCTAGCTTTGGCTTTTAGGTACTCAAGAGTTGCATCAAAGACCATCAGTGGGAGTGCAAATGGTCTGCAAGAACTCAACAACATGCATGAACCTTACAGAATGACGGTGTTTAGAAAGAGGATAAAACAGTAATTCAGAGCCTTAGGCAAAGCAGTTAATACTGCTTTGTCTTTGGGCCACAGACAACCTATTGTCTGTGGCCCAAAGACAATAAATTAATTCCTCCCTTTTTGTTGTGGGAGAGGACTGAGATGAGGTTAAATAGTTAAAAATTATCTTTCATATGGGGGAAAAAAAAAGTCAGTTTTGAATTGTTTTTCCTGTGTCTTTCAATACCTGATCAACCAGAGGCATCATCAAGGTTTCTGCTCTTTCCTTACTCAGGAACTTCTGGGTGTCAAACAGGAAGAGCTTGTGCAAGCAATTCATGGTCAACTGCAACAGCAGACAGCTCTTCTCTGTGCTATTCTCACAGTCAAAGAAAGCTTCATCTATATGTCAGTCAAGGAGAAGGGAAAAAAAACCCATTAAAAAAAAAAACCCTGACACTTTCCCAAAAGACAGAAACTTATTCATTTGTGAACATGGCTAAAGGATGACTACATAGCAATTACATACTCATTGCTCAGAACAATAGAGATGCAATGTATTATCCGGCTTGTAGCTAATGCCCTAGCAGGTCTGCCACTGCTGTTCATAGTCAACTGGGGATAAAAGGGCTACAGGAAGACACAGGCCATACCAGTGGATGTGGAGAATTTCTTCACTACAAATAGGCTGAGCAAATAATTCCCCATACAAAAAAATACCTATTTTTGCCAAGAAGGCAGAGGAGTCTGAATACATCAGGTAACATGTAAGAGAAGTCCAAGTATGGAAAAAAAAAGAAAAAAGGCCAAACAGAAACAACTTATCCTTTTCCCACACAATTTCATTCTCATGGAATTCAGTGGGACTGACACTGAAAATTTTCATGTGATCTCAAGTTTGTACTGTCAGCCCAGAGCCCATGGATGAAATATGTCCTTTTGTTCCACTAGAATAAGAAAGACACTTTATTTATGAGAGAAAAAAGAGAAATGAGGTATGTGCTGTGAAGTAAATCCTGTAAAACTAAACTTTCATCAGTTATAATTAACCTGTTTCAACAATTAAGTTAGCCTGCCAACACCTCTCTATAGTTAATAAGTGAAAACTTACCAGTTTTAGAAACGTTGACCTGGTTCAGTGTCTCAGCAAATGGCTTCAATAAATGACCAGCAAACAGGGTGAAAAGGCCCTTGAGCTTGTCTGCAATGCAATCTGCTATTCGGTGGAATGTCAGTAGTCTGTCTTTTAGGGCAGACTCTGTTTTGGACCAGTCGAAGAGCTGAAAGTGGAAGTCAGATTAGCTCTTTCCTGTCTGTCCACTGGAAAAAACAAATGTGCTGATGCAAATGTATATTTATAAACTTCTTACCTTAAAGAAGAGGGGTCTGAAAGAAGCCTCAGAAAGTTTCATAACCATACTTATTAGACAATCAATAATGTAAGTCTCTGTTTTACCAACTTCCTCTAAATCATCCTGGGAAAAATTAGAAAAGAGAATTCCAAGTTTGAAATATAAGAATTTCAGTTTTCAAAGCATATTTTAGTTTGTTTCAGACTAAACACCTAACTGATGTTTTCTACCCCAAGAACAATTTCAGAACAGAGTATTTGATACCCAGAATTTCCAAGCACAAATGCCATGCAAACTACTAATAATTTTCTACAAAAAACTGATAGAATTAGCATTCAGAGGTTGAGCTGCTGCTGTTCATCCCCCTAAACAAGCCACCTTGGCATGATCTGTTCGGAAGTCCAGGGCTTTCATGAAAAATGCTGTCAGCTCAGACTGATGGGAGATCAGGTGCTCCTTCTCCATAGTAACAATGTGCTCCTTCAAAATGTTCATAAGGGGAACTAGGCAGTCCTGCAGGACAAAAGCAAAGGAATGCAAAGGCAACTGTGATGCTGACAGTAACTGAGAAACGTAACAAAATAGGATTTTGGCACTTCATACATTGACTCATTAAAATAATGTCGATAAAATAAATGAACTTTTTCCTATAATTTTGGGGGGTTTAAAGTAGTAGGATTCCTGAAAAGAGTTTGGTCTCTCTTGGTTGAAAATGATGATTCAACTTGTGTTCCCAGCAGATAAATCAAAACCTTTATGAATGGACAATCTCTCAAGCATTCATCATGTAAATGGTAAGTATATTAAACTGGTGCATTTCTCTCAGGTCTAACTTTCCTGAATCACCATTGCAGTAAAACGAAAACAGAGATAGTATAAAGACTGTGCTAGGTTTGGCTGGAATAGAGTGAATTTTCTTCATAGCAGCTCACATGGTGCTGTGTTTTAGAACTGTGACCAAAACAACACTGGTAACACATTGACCAGTGTTCACAAAGCATTAAGACTTTGTTTCTCACTCTGCTTCCCCAGCGAGTAGGCTGGTGGTAGGTAACAGGCTGGGACAGGACAGAAACAGGACAGCTGGACCAAATTTTGCACTGCTTAGTTGTATTTTTTTTTCCTTTCATTCTTTTTAATCACAATGCAAAAGAATGAAAAAAAGAAAATCCTTACCTTCTGGGTATTTGCCACTTCACTGTAACACTTCATAACTGCAGGCAAGAATATTCGGGGAGCAAGCCTCGTAGCTAGGATGGTTTTCAATGATGATACACGTAAGCTTATCTGGGAAGAAGGACCAAACTCGACCACAAACTTTTCCAAGCGGACAAGCTATCAGGAAATCAAACAAAAGTCAGACATACAACAACAAGAACTTGTTTTACAATAATCTTTTGCATGGCAGACAGGAATATTGCTGTTTGCAGCACCTGGAGCAATTTATGTTAAGATGTCTTTGTACAAAGCTTAGATCTCTTTTTCAGATTGAAAAAACACACATCAGCAGTTAAGGGGTCAGAATTACCCCAACACATTTGATGATACCATGGATAATCTAGAATGATCCTCCAGGATTCATCTTCCTTTCCAAACAGGCAAACTACAATCTATCAGAGGGAGGAATAGGAGAAACTTATATTCATTGTTTTAGTTATCTGTGTAAGAAGGTGAGTGGAAAAGTAGTATGTTACAACCTTCCACACTGTTGGCACACCTATTTCAGACAGAAAAAGTAATCTCAGTTTTGTTCTAGGAAGTGGGCAGATCTTGTCCCCCCTTTAGGAATTAAGAGAGCTCACCTGCAGCAAGCAATCCAAAAGATAAGGGCTAAGGAAGTGTGTTAACGTTTCTGCAACCTTCAGCAGAGCAGTGACAGCACTCAGCAAGTAAATCTCATTGGAGACCAGGTCCTTCTTGTTTTTTAAAGTTTTCAACAATGCTGGCATCAGTCTGTGAATAACCAAGCACAGACAGAGAAAGATGAAACCACTGACCAGTTGGAGGCATATTTCCAATCCAATAATCCATCTGTTAAGCCTGCAGGGACAAATTCTACACTATTTTTTACATGCGTATTTGAGAAAACTCAGTATTCTTGGCTATTCTGCTGTATTTATTTTTTTCGAAGCTAACGAAGGGCATTAGATTTCGAATTCCACAATGGTTCTGATCAGAAGCTATTATTAAAATCACCTAGTCCAATCCTCCTGCCATAGGTAGAGACATCTTTCACTAGTTCAGGTTGCTCAAAGCCCTGTCTTGTTTAAAGATTTAATGACAATAAGAAACTTGAACTCCACTGATTCTAAAACTCTTACAATTTCACCACTAGCTTCTTAGTTCTATGACCAGAAAGCACCTTTAAGCACTATGAATATCTTCACTCTTACCTACACAAAACACACACAGGCAGACTGCAACTCGGCCTTCCCCAGAATTCCTTTAGTAATGCATTTTAGTATAATTCCTGCTGCAATTGGTTCTGTTAAAAAGAATCAAAAAGTACCTTGGAAGCTGAGGTATTGCTTGGGCTTTCAGTGTATAGGTGACCTCAGCTATACATAGCAAAGCACTTCCCATCACATTCTTTTCCTCTTTCTCTGAAGAAATTAGATCAATGGCAGTTTTCAGAACAGGAACAAATGGCACCGGATTGTCTGTGCCAAAACCTTTGCAGAGTAGCTTGAGGCTGAACAAAGCAGTTTGCCTGTTGATGGCTTGCTCCTCCTCTTCCTCTTTTCTTTTACACTGTGCAATAGCAATGAGCTCAGGAACTAGCTCTAAGAGCTGCAGGATCTAAAAGGACAAGAGAACACACTTTAGACAGGCAATTAGAAATTCAGAACATGCAAGGTAACAATGGAGCCTAAATCTCACTACTCCTATGCTACCTGCCAGACTTGGCTACTACTTGTCATCTTTACATAGAGCAAATCACTTCTATGTCTCTCTCTCTGGTTACTTTTGCAAAAGGAACTAAGCTTAACCACTTAGCCATACCTGGCTTTTCTGCCACTTTGCGCGTTGCTGCACCTTATTGTTCAAAAGGTCCATTGCCTTACGTCTCACAGATGGGAGCTGATTCGCTATTAGTCCCCTAATAACAGGGATGAAGGTTTCTGTTGGCAATAAGGCATTAACCTACAAGAAAACACAAACAAAACAATACCATAAATGCTGTTCCATATGCTGTGACCTGGTAGCCTCCAAATAAGACAGAAAAACTCTCTTTGACTTCCCACATGGGTTTCAGGATCAAAGAAGAGAGGACAGGCCAGCAATGCTGGATCTGAGGCAAGCAAAAGAATAAAGCAGGTTCCAGTTACAGTACTCAATGTATGTTCACTTGCTGCTAAGTAGTCATTATCCATTACCCCTGAGATTTCCTCAGCAATTCCTCTTTACACTGGTGAGCTGTCCCTCCTTACCCTAAAATACTTCTGGTAGTACCCTGTGCACATACATCAAGAAAACTGGAGTACACTTGAGAGGAAGAAAACCCCAAAAATTCCAGAAGAGAAGACACATGCTGCACAGCAACAAGATACCCAGTCCAATTCTACAAATATACTTCTGATCAGGAAAAAGAGAGAAAAATATAAGGAATTTTTTTTCTCAACTTCAATTCCCTGTAGAAATATACAACAGTTCCATCAGCATTAGTTAAAACCTTTTATGACTTAACAGTCAGAAATACTGCCAAAAGCCATTATTTTCCACCATGTAGTGAAATGAAAGCGTTCAGCCACTAGAATGTTAACTGGAGAAAACATGCATTCCTGTCTAAGCTGTTAGCTGTAGTTTCTGAAGTTGTTAGAGAAGTTTAAACAATGATGCAACAGCTTGCAGACCATCCAATAAAGATTAGTACTAATCCAACCAGAAATCCTACAAAAGTTACAATCATTTTAATAAGAAACAGCAGAAATGTCCCACCGCTAACATGAGAGCTAGTGAGACATACTTTATCTAGCATATCATAGGACTTGTTAAGCAGAACTCTCCAAAATTTGGCTGTTGGCTTGTCCACGTTTCCTTCCACTGAAGATGCCACAGTGTTAATATAGTGAAGAACTTCTTCTAACAGCCTAGGTAGAAAGGAAGCATCTGTTAGTAATAACAAGGACACTAAAGAAGTTGACTTTCTTACTGGCAAACATCAAATTTCACAAAGCAGCAACAATAAAAGAAAATGAAACACTTGATGAAGAGATTAGGAGATCACACCATTAACAAAAAGCTATGGCAAGAAGGACAATCACATGCACATTAAAGAAGTCTACCTATCACCCCCAGATTAGCATCTACATACAGTAGTTCTACTTAACTTTAAAACAAAAATGATCTGGGAAAATCTAGATATTAAACAACGAGCTTTTAAGGAATACAGCATTTAAAATAAATGCTACACCCTTTTGCACTTAGAACAAACATAAAAGTTAAGCTTCCACAAAAGCAACCCTCAATTTTGCATCACTGGCTGTTACAGCTCAATGACTACACCAGTATAGGGACACCAGTGAACAATGATTTTTTTTTTTTCTCCTATTAACAAAGCAACATGTTTTGCTAAAGATCTGGAATTCTTTATAGCTCCATCATCAAGAGCATAACAGTTTTGGCCAAATGTGCAAATAAGCACAATCAGAAATGCAGAAAGAGTGGATATTGGGTAGAGCAATCTTTCAGAAATAAAAAACTCCACATCATATAAAAACCAAAAAAGCAAGCCCCAAACAAAAACCCTAAATAATATATATAATTATATAATATATAATAATATATGCTATAATTATAGAATATTACATATATTATATATAATAATTATAATATATATAATATATGAATTATATACTATATATAATAAATATAGGTTGTTGCTGAGCACAACTGAAAGTGTCCTTGGGAGAAAAAAACAAAAAAGTCTTTTACTATATTTAAAAACAATCCTAGGTTGTAATAAAAGTTAAAAATAATAATGGAGCAGATTTAAAGCATACCTCTGTTCCAACTTCTGCAGCTCTTCTGTTTCTTCACATTCAACTATCTGGTTTAAAAAAGAAAGAATGAAAATGCCTAATGTGAAACTTCCATCTCCCCACTTGAGTATATGCAAATTCGTTTGTTCTAAATGAAACGTCCACTAACATGGTAAGCATGAATTCCCCACACCTGCACTTCATCCATCATTCTAGAAGAAAATCTGAGAATCTTAGGCAAAGCGGTCAAAGTAGCAAATGCATTTGATGCTGGTGGACAACATTCAATTGAAAAAACACGGAAGTTTTTCAAGCTAGAGCTGCAGCCTAAAATTTGTAACATTTATTTTGTCTTTTCAGAGTTAACAGTATGAATCCCACTCAGAACTTTGAGTTAAAGGCTGTGAGTGAAATCCCAGACTCCATAAAGCCAGTGGGAATTCACTGGGACCAGATTTTCACTTTATTACTTCTTCATCCATCACACAAACAGTCTATCTGGAAAAGCTGCATTATAAACCAGTTAGCATTACCGAGAGGTTTCAAAACTCTGTCAATACAGGTGTCAGTAAGATACACTGGACAGGTGTATTCTTTCATCCCCATTGCATATACAGCCATACCAAAAAGCAAATTAAATCTCATCTAGTACAGTATGGCACAATTACTTAATGGAATAAGTTTAAAAGCAATCTGCCATTATTACCTTCTTCACAAAACTCTGAGAGGATAAGAGCTGTGACATGAAGGAGACTGACAAGAATTTGAAATGCCGAAGTTGTTTGTCTGAGTGACACTCCACATCAAAGAGCTGCCCATCCTGAGTTTTTAGCTTTGTCTTGCATGTTTTTGACTGTTTTGTCCCAGGATCATCTGTTGAAAAGGTTCACAAAACATATTTATAGCCAAACGAAAAAGATACTTGATTTCGGGTTGCGGAAACAAAGTAAAATTACAGTCAGATGCCTTTCAAAGATAGTCATTCTGTAGTACCCAAAATTACGTCAAATTTCCAAGGAAGACACTCTGGAATACCACAGGAGATTAATTTTTCATCTCGACAGCCTCAGAAGAAGCACTGCCATTTCACTGCCATGCCATCTGATCATTTTTACATGAAGAATCTTTTTTCTTTGTGCTAAAGCTAAGGTAAACTGGCTTACAAACATGAGTCCTTAGAGGCAGGACCGTACACACTATATTACACGCCAGTGCCCACTGTGATCTTGTTTTCTATAACAGCTTTTCAGTTGAGCTAAATGATTTACTTGATCTTTTAAATGAGGAATACTGTTTGATTCTAAGTGCTCAAATTAATCTACAATTAAAAGGTTTAAAAAAAATGGTAAGTAATCACATATCAGCTGTATTATTAAGAAGTCATTACAGTAATTCATATCCCTCAGTCTTCTGTCTAGAGGAGTAACAGAATCAGAATCATACAATGGTTTGAGTTGGAAGGGACATTTGAGGTCATCTAGTCCAGCCCCCGGCCATGGGCACAGACATCTTCCACTAGAATAGGTTGCTCAGAACCCTGTCCAATTTGCCCTTGAATGTTTCCAGATATGGGGCAGCCATAGCTTCTCTGGGCTACTTGTGCCAGCACCTCACCACTCTCATCATAAAACATATCTTCCTTAAATCTAGTCTAAATCTATCGTCTTTCAGTTTAAAACCATTACTCCATGTCCCCTGTAATTGGAGGGTTTGCATGCATTTTGTGGTTACCTTCTTTGTTCTCAGGCAGTTCTGTCAAATACTGGATTATTTTCATCATGCCCTGGAACTGCGTCTGTACATTAAATTCACAACAGATAGAAATCCAAAATGCAGTGTCTGCTTCCAGAACAGCATCCTGTTTATGGTTTCAAAATTAAAGAAAAAAAATAAAATAAAAAAATAGATCAAGAATTAGCATTACTAATAATGATGAGAAGTCTCAAAAACACCTCTGTGAGTTTGTGAAAATGTCATGGTAAACTGGATTAACCCCAAGGGTAACAGCAGTAAGCCCCTAGAGAGAATGTAGTTCCAGAGTGTAGAGATTAAATTGCTACAGCAAAGGCTGCATCTTTTCACCAATGTTGCTTTAGTCTTTTAATTTGCCCCATAAACTATGCTTTCACCTAATTCATGGGCCTACCTGCACAAAACCATAGTTTTTATCTTGGTCTGTACAGGAAGACCTGTATCATGTGTCACAAACACATTACTAGAAAAAAAAAAACTCTTTTAAAATACTGGAGCCCTTTATAATCGGATTATCAGCTCTTCAGGTCAAGAAGAGCTGTACAATATGACCTGATTTACTCAGGCTCCAGGACAAAACCATACTGCACCTGCAATACAAATTGTATCAACATCACCATGAGGTTCTGCTATGGTACAAGCTCAGAGCTCACTATATGCTTTATTATAATATAATGGCTTGTCTTGCACCTCCTTAAAGGACAGATGGTGAAAAGAAAGGGGAAGCTCCGTCTCCTGAGAAGAAAGGCTATCCCACTTGTCTTCTAACCTTGTCTGTGTTTGATGTTGCAGTCACAGTTTTGGTGACATACTGCTCGAACAGCAGCACTAGGAGAACCCAGAGGAACCTGTCTCCTCCCACCGTAGTGATCAGCTGGGCCAGGATTGGCAGGCGGCGGTGCTCCGGCACATGAGGCAAGGCATCCACAAACACACGGATGATCTTGATCACCACCTGTTCCACACTTCCAGAGGACTCTGACAGATCACTGTCTTCGGCCTGCACACAAACAGGTACAGCAGTTCAAACAGGTTAATGCAGTTCGTTCTTGTAAATTCAGAAAATGAGAGAAAGCCCTGCATTCCTGGCAATGGCAGTGCTCCAAAATAAACAGTTTTCAATCACACAGTTCCTTCTCAGTGTTTCAGGAAGATGCTTCAGATCAGAAAAATAGGAAGGGGAAGGGACAAAAAAAAAGAAGGGAGGGGAAGGAGAGAGATAAAAAAGAGGCGGGAGGTTACCTGGCATCAGTTGATAATGAAAAACCTCAAACTTAAACTATGTTTCAGGTCAGTTGTGATACTGTTTTGGTAAACCATTTCTGAAGTGAAGGAGCTCATAACGTTAAAAAGCAGTAGTCTGAACTGAGTTGGTCAGACAAGAAGCAACCTGTTAATACAGTTATACATAATTGAATTTCTATCTAAAAATAATCCTAGATTAGTCTACAGTGTGTTCTACCATTGATATTCTAAACCACTTACTCAATAATCTTATTGTTCACTTTTTTGACTCTTTTGCATCACATTGACAGATTTACCTGTATAAGAGCTGGAATAACCATCTGCACTGTCTTATTAATTACTTGGAATGTGTAAGTATCATCCAGACGCAAGACATTTGCTCCCATGAACGTAAAAATGGGCATAATATTGTGGAGAACTTTATCCTGGAAGAGACGACAAATGAGATTATTTTTTGAATTCTGCTGCTCTGCATATTATACCTTAAGGCATTTCTCATTCCTGCAAATGCCACAAGACTCCTATAAAAGAAAATGAGACTCATTAGTAGCTTTAAAAATATCCACTGAATTAATTTTAAAAGCCAATTACTATGTGATTGTTAAGAGTTCTAAATATTATTTAGAAACCCAAAACACATTTCTAAGCAAGTAATTCTTGAGTGGAAATTGAGAGTTTAATACCTACTGCCATGCAAAATCAGCTACGGGGAGATTTGTAGAAGCACAAATGTGAGTGTGGTGCGGTCATTTTCATACCTTTCCAACCTACCCTTTTTATACCTGTAAAACATCTGCAGTATCTACAATCATACAATGGAAACCAACCATGTTCATTTTAACTTTTGTTTTTTTTGGGGAGTTAGACTGTAAGCACAGTAACTAGTTTGAGGGCTGGATTAGAGATGTCACCTAACTCAAGAGTTAGTTTCCTAGTTTTTACCAAAACTTGGAGCAAGAAGTTATGGGCACAGTTTTCATTCAGTTTTAGTGAACTGAACTAGTGGTTTAGATTTAAAAAGAGAGATGAGACCCAGGCAAAAAGATTTCCTTGTACTGTGACCTTGAAAATCTTGTAAGAGCTAATATTAATGTCAAACAAAAGCGTGGTTCTTATGGCAGGTGATGGCAGTACAATGGCGACACAGGAAAACAACCCCAACAATCAAAATCCAAATCCTTCACAGACCTGTCAAAAGCATTCCAATTTTTGCTTTTTAGAAAACACTATCCTTCCCAATGTGTGAAGAAAGTACTGAGGTAAAGTTGAATATGAAAACCGAGTCTGATACATCTGAATACATTATGCTGCTTTTATAATTTCAATAGAATCTTAGAAGAGTGAGCATACAGTCAAATTTCAATCTATAGACGAAAAGGCCTGCTTCTTGGTCAATTAAAATCACACCTGTCTGATTTTACCATCATTCAACTACATTTCTCAGTGTTGTACAAATTAGGAACTTGTAAGAATATATGTGGTATGTGTTCTTACACAGAATAAGTAAATGGGCTTAATGTTTTCTCTCTTGCTTATGAAAAAGCAAGATTAAAAAGAAACAAGGCACAAGAATTTTGACCACAGTGCGAGAGTGAGGCAAGGCTGTTGTTAGAAAGCTAGTTCCATTTTTAATGCACTTAACTGCAAGTCATAAATGACTTGTGACTTAAATATCAAGACAGATTTGATCTCAATTTAAATGGAACAGAAAGCCCTAAAAGAGCAGGGAACCTGTATATTCTGCCTCTTGCTCCTTTCAGGAAGTTTCTCCCCATACAACAGTTCTATCTATTCTTCACTCTCCCCAGTATTCGGAACCTGAAGAGTCAACAAATAAATTTCAGGTACTACTTACAGGAAACATGCCAGCAACAGCACCAAGGAGAAGCAGTGCATGGTGGTGTGTCTGGGGCATTTTAGAAATCCTGATGCACTGAACTATCAGTTCCACATTGAATTTTTCTTTGTCGAGGGCATCTGCCAGTAAAAAAATATTCACTATTAAAATATATTAATACTTCAGTGGTCAACCATGCAAGGAAGAAACAGCACACTCGAGCACTGGTTTCAATTTGCAAGCCATACCTAAGGGATCTATAAAGAACTATTTAGAAACCAACTTTGTGTACACTGTAGATGAATCTCTCTCTCCTTAACAATATTATGTAGAATGAAAGAAGGAAAAAGTTAGAAGCCACTGTTTCAATGTTGTACTGGTGAGAGAAGAAAGGAATCTAGCGATTTTTACCTGCTGGGATCTTGCTACGATCTGAAGTCAGTTTCTGACAGATGCTTAGCAGGCAGCTGAGGATTAGCTGCTTTGTATATTCCATATTTTCTTCTTCTGATGCCATAGGTTCCAGAGACCTACACATTCAGGAATTATATTAAGAGATTGAAAAAGGAGACAAAAGTAAGTGACCAACTGCATAGTAAGACACAAACGACCAATGGCAATCTTCATTCTACAGAAGTTCGAAACCAAGGGTTTTAAAAAAGCATGACAAAAAAGTATCTCCTTTTTTGTTTTCAAGCACATCAACTGGTCTTAGAAAAGACATTTAATCAAAGCACTGTCAAGAGCATGAGATGATTACCTGAAATATGATTGCCAGTCTATATAAAGGCAAATCTTAAGTAAAAAATACTTAACCTATATGTAAACTTTCCTAAGTGTCTGGAGATAGGGCTGGCAGGAAAGCGACAATTTTCTTAGGCTGCATTGTGTGAAGGCTGCTCCAGTGTGTTTTGAGAGGAATTTCAACACTTAAGAGTATTATTATAATAGCTTTGCAAAATACAGAAGTCCTGTCAATTGTGCTAGTTTCAGCACTGGTATCATCCTTCTTAGCAATCTCAAACACTCCATCTGAGAAACAAAAGCTTCATTAAGAAGCTATGCATCTTAAAAATCTTAAAAAGCTCACAATATTGTATAAAGGGAAAAAAAAGTCATAACTTCCCATTCCACTCATCTGATTTACCTAGAAGAAGTTCAAGTAAAAAAGGAAAAGTAAGCTACCAAACATGGCAAAAAAGTAGATGGAAAGTAGCCCATATTTAACACTTCACAGTGTCTACTGCAGAAGAGAATTCTCAAGGATTTATGTGTTATGAAGGCATGATTACCGGCTCAGCAGGTTAAAAAGTGGAGATACCAATGCCTGCGGATGTCTGAGTTTCTTCTTATGCTGCAGCAATTCCAGAATAAGCATAATCCTCTGCCAGCTGAAATGGCTTGTTTCTGGTGCCAATTCTGCATCTTGAGGCTTTCTAAAAAGGTAAGACTATCAATCAGGATACACAAAGAAAACAGTAGTGTTTCAGGGGACAAACACATGTGTAAGTGAAAAAAGACAAGTTTTCTTTCACATAGTAATATCCTTTACTGCTTCTCCTGAGAGAGGTAGCAATATGTGGGCTTTTGATTGAAATAGTGACACATTTTGAACAATCAAAAGAAAATCCAGAGCAAACTTGGAAAAACAAACAATTATAGCATGTCTTCTGCATGTAACAATTCTACACAATGAATCAGTCTTCTGTGGAAAGAAACCAAAATCTTTTACCAAATAACTGTCCAAATGGTGATCTGCTTGCCATCCAGGAAACTTCCATTTTAGAACTGCTGTCTAACCACTGACTATGCAGGAAATGAGAGTGAGTGTAAATGTGTGTGTGTTTAGAAACTCTGACAGACATTTACAGATGGACCAATCTAATGGGTGATGATTGCTAAAACCGCCAAGTGAAGGAAAATAAGAACAGCTATTCTAGGTCAAACCAAGAAAAGGAACTCAATATCCTGTTTCAACAACAGCTGATGTTTAAAGAAGAGAATAAGTACAGTGGACAAAACAGCTCCTTCCTTATGAGAATGAAGAGAAAAAACAAGACTAAGATTTCTAAAAGCTACAGAATTGCAGACTGGTTTGGTTTGGAAGGGACCTTAAAGATCATCTAGTTCCAGCCCTCCTGCCACGGCAGGTACACCTTCCCTGCTGTAACATTTTGACTGTACCTGTTTTTAACGTCTGCACTTTCAATGATTATATTAACAATTTAACTGAAAAAAAAAAATACTGGTTTTCAGTCAACTATCAGGAATACTTTGATGAGTATCTAGAGGCGGAAGCCTGCAGATATGTAATATACCTACATATGTAATTTATCCCATACATCTTTATTACTAACAAAGTTTAATACCTACAAAAAAAAAAGAATCTTGTCCAATTGTATCAAGCCAGATTTATAAGAGCAAATGTCAACATTAAAATTACTGCAACTTTTAAGTTTGGGGGATTTATTTTTTTACTATACTTCCATCAGTTCTCAGAGTTGGTTTTCTCCTACCAAAAGTAGCTCAGTTATTTTACTGTGCAGAGGAGAAGAAGAAATGAATACCTAAGCTTTCCAGATGAATCATGCAACACAGTAAAACATGTCGCCTTTCCAAACTGTACAGTAGTATTTTGGAGTTTCTAGTTATTTTACCTCTGTTGCTGCATTTTCTGCCGTCTAGTTTGCTGTACAGTGGCCAGACTTGTGGTTTTCTCAGGAGGCTCAAGTTCTCTGACAATCTGCTCAGCACACACTGAAATCTGAAACAACAGTAACAACAGTACCAATGAATGTGTTGTATCACACATCCATACCCCCCTCTTTTTATTTTCCCTTTCAGGAACATATGGATATATAATCCATGCATTCAAGTCATATCCCAGAAAACGAAAATCAGTGCAGGGGAAAGAAGTGATTTTGGGTGAATTCATTCACACAGTAGAATGACTAATGCGTGGCTTTTAAAGAAGTACCTTCTAAAAGCAGTCATTTAATGAATTTTTCACGAATTAGCCCAATTATATTCTGTGACAAATCGTTTCTGATTCCTTTCATGTTATGAATGATATAAACAAGTGTTACTGAAGAGACATAGAACTGATGCAACAGGTTTGAACATATTTCTATGTTCTAGAGTTTGTCACTTACCCCTTTAAACACACTGCTAATTGTCTGGGCAGAAAGTGGATTCTTGCAGTTTAACAGTAAGTCAAACAGCACTTTCAGTAGCTTCTGTTGCACCATCCCATCTGACAGAGCTGCAAAGAATGGTTTAGTAATCTACAAAAGGGAAAAAAGAAAGGATGCAGAGAAGTTTATTGTAAGAGGGCAACAAAAATCACAAGCTCTGGAATTCAGGTATGTTGGATTATGCATGATACACCCCATCACGCATGTTATTGTGAACATATATCATAAAAATATGCACATTAACTATGTATTTGTATATACAGGAATCCTCAGAGGCAAAATACATACTTGTGCCATAGCCATCAGACCTACTGATGCATGAAATTTTTCACACAGCTTGCCTGGTGGGGGAACAAACTTGCTGTTGCCAGCCTTTGGTAAGTATATGGTAATACCTTGCTAACGGAAGGCCTGAATTTGTAGCCCGCTTCAAATGAGACTATTATCTCACCTACTACATTTTCTTGACAATTTTTGCTCAGAAGACAAACAAGAAGTAAAGCTTCTGCCTGACTGACAAAAACTAAGGAGAATGGAACAGTAGTATCTGCAGACAATGATAAAGGTGTTCATTTGCATGCAAATAGTGTTATTTCTATTTTGTACTTGTCAAATACAGAAATAAAGCAAGCAGCAATTTCTCCTTCTGGGAAATTTCAGGGAGAAACTTTTGCGAACTGTTTAGATGTTTCCAAGACACTATGGAGACCATTAAAAATTTGTACTAAAAGAAAAGCAGATCAAACGCTATGGACTCTTTAACCCCGAAAGTCCTGAACTCTGCTATTGGATTGGAGCATAAAAAGCCATACCTGCCCAAGAGCTGTGATCTGAAAAGGTGGAATTTCTTCATAGATTTTCTTGGCGACATGCAGACTTTTGATAAATAAATCCAGACTCTGCTGATTCTTGCACAGGAGGGTTGCGGAATATTCATTAAACTTCCCAAGGATGAGATGCAGGAGAACAACTTCATCTTTCAACATTGAATCAGGAGCCTTAAAGACCTTCTCTAGCAACCGGTCTAGTGCAGGCAACAGGTGAGAAAGAATCATCTGCAAACAGAGGAAATTCATAACACAAGATTTTACCACTTCTCACTTCAACAAACATCCAATAGCATACCTTCATTTTACTGCGACATCCCCTTAGGTAACACATCAGTTACAGTATTTTATGCAACAGCTATTCAAGAGGAAAAATACAAGACTTATTGCAAGATCACCGCAAGTACGTGCTCACCTGCTACTTTGCTATTCTCCTTTGCAGGGCAGTATTTCATATTTTCAAATAACAGGAAAAAAGCAATTGTTTTTCACTGATTTATGATTGCTGTCTCTTACAAAACCCAAATTTGAGCAAGAATGCTTATCCTCTATGCAGCTTACAGTCCTGAGACACATACAGCTGAACAGAGCATAACAATGTATAAGTTCATTCATTTTTTGATATCAGACTCATGTATTTTCCAGCACTTAGAGAAGTCTGAATATACTGGATAAGAGGAAGTTAATACACACAAATAAAATTGGTATTATTATCTAATACATTATGACTCTGTACAGAAAGCTCTATGTTCATTGATATCTAACCAAGGGAGTAAATTTCTTCTGGAAGAATCTTCCTACAAACGAGTCTTTTTCAGTAACATTAAGGGAGTTTTCTTAAGAACTCTACTACAAAATCCTGCACTCCTTGTATTCCTTGAGTATGCAAATATTTTGTTTCACTAAAATATACTTTGCAGCACTATTGCGTATTATTAGAGGTATCAATTCCTAACAGTCTAATACATTAAAAAGTTAGTTACAGCATTATTACTAAATGAAATTTTATTTCAGCATTTCAATCTAATGCAGAACTGAGAAAACAAAAAGAAACATGGTACTTACCTCACCATGGACCTCAAGAATAATTTTCATTAAGTTTCTTGTAATATATGATGGAAAAATGGGGTTCTGTATACAATCAAGTATATTTTCCAAAGCTTCCGACAACTTTTTCTGCTGGGATTTCTGCTTTGGTTGAGTCTCAAGATCCTCAAATAGAGTTTCCATAATCTAGTTCATTAAGAAAGTGATAAATTAAGCTTTTTCACTGAATACATATGCCTTGAACATCTACTGACTGTAATAATGCACTCTAGATATAGAGTTCTTTGGCTGTAAATAAACCACAAGTTAGTAACTCTTACTTGACTGATATTCTCAATTCTCTGTAATAAACCACTTAAATGTTTTTATAGTCTTAAAATAAATAGAGTACTATATTCTACAATGAACTTTCCCAGTTAACTTGATTTCTTTTAGAAAAGATAACAGCTCACAGCAGCAGAGAGAACTTGAATTAATGTACTTTAGTAATGAAGATACCTGTGCTATGTATTTAGGGTCAGATATGATTTCTTCTGTCTTTTGCTCCAAATGCTGAAGAATAGGATGAAATATAGACTCCTTGATCCCTCTCAAGGAATGGAGGCAGTTGAGTGCAGCCCTTCTTACTTCGCTCACAGGACTACCCAAATTAATAAGCAATGATATCACCACTGCAAAAAGAGTGAGAGAAAGAAGAAGAAAACAGAATAAAGTGAGTGGTCAGAATTCAACATATTTGTCCTTCTGAAGTTACCAACATTACTCAGGAATTAAAAAGTCATCTCTTTTCACTGTAAACTCTAGTGTTTTACACAAAACCAACATGACTCTCACAGATCATGGCTCTGAACTTCATCACAGTCCTTGTATTTGTGTTTAAGCTCAGAGAGTTTATGTATTGCTACTGCCTGCCACATCCTGTACTGCACAGAAAGTAGGGTGCTGTAGCTGACTTTTTCAGCATGAGTGTGTACTTCTTTAAGGCTTTTAAGAATCATAAAAAATAGTGGTTTCACCTACTTTCAAGCTTGGGCTGGTAACTGCAGCAGTGGATCAGCAAGAGCTGTCTTTGCCTAGTGCAGCTGAACATAAATAACCACAGATACCCTCTGTGGTATAAAATATATTAAAGTCATGCAAAATTAATAAATACTGTGATACAGTCTTAAGGTGAGAGATATAAACTGGTTTACTTTACCTGGAGATGATGGCAATAGCAGTTGTTTCTTTTTTTGGTATGTCTGTGATTCAAGCAGTGCATAGCCAATATATAGAGCTTGAGTCTGTAGCATTGCATTGACTTCATAGTTCAGCTGATTTGAAAGGTTATAACTGTAAGTCCATAAAATAGAAAGGAATTTGAAGAGAACCTCTGAATCTTTTAGATGTACCTTAAATTTAACAAAAAGAAAAAAAGATAAAACCACTTGTTTATTAACTAATTTATCTGGCAAAATGCTACTGGCAACATTTGATAACCCATCCAAATTCAAGGTGTACACAGAAAGAGAATTAGAGAGTCAGAGACAGTGTCTTTTGGGAAGAAAAAGTTATTCAGCTGATGCATTTGGGTAGACAGTACTTGCATGTCCACAAGTCTAAAGGCTTCTTAACAACTGGCTTATTCAACAGATAATTTGTAGTCTATAGGTATGTAAATAGCCGTTTGTTTCTTTAGTCATAACAGATTGAAAATACATCCATATGAATATTTTTATAGTACGTCAACTGCATAATTGTTATATGCAAAACAAATAACTTCTATTTACTGGTTTGTGCAGCAGTAAGCTTAATATTAAAAGTCCTCTAAGTAATCCCCAATTTTTTCAGTCAGCCATACAAAGTGATTTTTCAGAAGTCTATAAACTGGCATCTCAGAAGGGCTGGGCAGCACAGCTTTCTGTGCTGAATAGTCACACCAAACTTCACCCTCAGAATTTATCCTGGCTGGGCTCTGGACAAAAAAATAACAAACTGAATCAGAAGCGTATCACTGACCACCACAGACACAGGTCAGAGTGCCTTCTCTCCCCACCCTCAGTAGTAACAGATGCTCCAAGAAGATTAGTTTCAGTTTTTCATTCATCTCAGCCTGTAATAGCCAGACACTGAAACAACTTAGGCAAAGTTATATACAAGAACTAACACCAGAAACATGTTTCTTACAAAACCGTTGCTATTATGTCCTTCCACTGTTTGTGTTTGTTTGTTCTTGCTGAAGCAGATCAAATTCCAGTAACAGCAGCTTTGTGTCAATTACTTGCTTTTCTTTACCTCAGAATGAACAGTTTTTACTCCCTGTCACCTAAATCGCAAATTGCCAAAATCCTTTATTCTCTTCCCAAAAGTAAATCCCTTGATGTGGGCAAGAAAATGTGGGATGATGTTACAAGGAAACATGTAAAGTCTTGTAAAAGTTTTCTTTTAATATTTAATTTCAAAACTAACAAATTTTACAGAGCAACCATTCGCTTTGCTCCCAGGTAGGACCAAAACTTTCAGCTTAGACTTCAAGCTCTTCACCTTGTCCTGCAAATCAGTGTAATGTTTCCACTTTTGCCTCAACTGGGCCATTTATTGGTTTGTTTGGGTTTGCCTTCATTTTTTGAACTTCAGTTTTCTGTTATTATGTGTAATCAGGCTTAACTAAGCAACTGAAGCTTAGACTTTCGTCTTCCCACACCTAGCATGCCACAAGCAGCGTTGCAAGATCAGTTTTCTGTTTTCCTCAGTTTTCCTTAAAATTAAGTAACTGCAGTAATAGCTGATGAATAATAATTCAGGCAACAAATGCAAAAGTCATACCCTGAGTAAGAGGTTCATCAATGCTCTGTACTGGACAGCACTGCTTCCCTCACTTGCTCCACAGACAAGCAGGTCAAATAGCCCCAAAAGGAGGTGCAGGTAACCTTGGCTATCTTGATTCAAGGATTCGGGATTCCACCAAGTTTCCTCTAAAAAATACAGGCTATAAGTAAGAGACAGTGGATGCATACAAACACCTTCAAAAACTAAAACAAAACACACATCTCTAGTTAAAAGAAGACAATACACTTGGCTGATTTCTGTTCATAAATAAGTAATCTTTACAGATCCCAGTAACAGTAAAGGAATAAGGTTGGGGAAACAAGTCTTGCTTGTTTGCAACAAGTTCTGAAGACAAAATAATTCACCTTCCTTTTTTAGTTCACTGATATAAAAGACCATTAAGTCCTTAACTCTTACCTTCTGAAAAGGAGAGAGGAGATTTCAGGCCATTAATGAAAGTTTTCAATAAGAACAGGAACATGGCTGACTCTTCCGCATGAGCAGTCTGATCACTGTTGAGCTTTTCCACATAGGCAGTTAACAAGTCCTTAGGCACTAAAGTCTCCTCTGTTGTTTCAACAGACCAGTTTAGGGGAATTTCCTGTGAATGAAAATTCATTTTAATTCATACTGTCACAATTTCATGCCATGGAAAGCAGAAACTGAGCATTAAAATTCAGCAATATTTAACTTCCAATCCTACTGAACAAGCCAGCAAAACATCTACTCGGTGAGTAAACCCCTGATATTCCTAAGCCTAACGATGACACCACATGATCCCATGGGGTAGCTGATGGAAAAGCCCCATACTTTGTGCCAATCTCACAGCACCGAAGCATTGAATTAGGTGGTGGGATGCTCGCCTAAAGCTCTGGAATATAGTTTTTCAATGCAGACTCACCAAAGTGGTAAAATATAAGAATGATTTTTAATGGCAGCTTCTAGTAGCACTGCCAAGTGTGTGGTTTTGGTCTGAAAAGAAACAAAGGTGAGATTTCCAGTCCTTCTCAAGGCTTCTGAGCTTCTTTTTCTCCAGTAAAAACAGATTTCTCCATCACAAAGAACATGCCCTCTCCACAATGTTTACATCTTACCTCTTCAGTGTCACAAGCTCTGAGACTTTTTAGTTTTTTATCCAAGAAACACAAGACTCTGATAGCCACTGAAAAATAACTCTCCATCTGTGGATTGCAGCAGCACTGAACAAGCACTGAACCAATTATATGAGTAGTTACTTTCTGTCTCACACTGTCAGATTCCGATTCAGCAACGAGTATCAAATTATCAACCTTAGAAAGAGAGTGAAGAAAAAACAAAAAAAGTATATAAGACACTTAACCATGACTTTACACCTTTTTCCATTTCCTTGCCCAGTAACATCCCTGTCACCTTCTATTGCCGGTAAGAAGTTACTGACTGCTGTAATGGTACTCTTTGGAATCTGGGAATGCACAAACATCTGTTTCTGTGAACTACCTGCAGGTATAATTACTTGATCTCTGGAACTTTTATTCAGTAAACTAAATATTCCTGGAATTGAGTTACACAAATCATTTGTCCGAAAAGGTAATAGCTTTGCTTCTTTTCCTTATATGAAAGTAGAAATCTGTTTTATCTAGATTGTATTAGGTTTTGTTATTCAATGTATATAATATCTGCCTAGCAGCTTGATGACAGCACACTAACGCTAAGAGGAGCACACAGAAAGTTCTTTGATATCATGTTTGTTCTATGCCAGGGCCCACCCAGAAAATGGGATCTCTGAAGGTTTGGGTAACATGGTACACCTACCATTTGCAGTAGTAAGGAAGGGTCCCCTGAAGTCATGTTTTTAGCAAACAGCAGAATCATTTTCTTGTTGGTCGCTGCAATTAACTCTGCAGTCTTACTGGTTTTAATTACCCCTTCAAGAGCTATTCCAAGAAAAAATAATAGTCAGACAATCTAGGTATACAAGTCACATTAAAACACCGTTGTCTCAGTATTTAGAATCACTCAGAAACACACTAGACAATTTCTTCATCTTCTCCAAGAGTTTTTAAAAGAACTCCACATGCACTCACAGCATGATAACTTGTTAGTGACAGCCAGTCTCCTTCACTGTGGGTTTAGGTTCAGTAAGGATGATGTTCTAAATTGTCACAAGTTTTCGTTTACCAGCTCAGTTACAATTAATGCTTTACCTTCTCGCCAACCTTTCAGTAAAGGGTGTAGGGAGCAGAGATCAGACTCTGAGAGGCAAACAGCCATTTTCCAATCTGAAGATTTTGAATTTGCATTAGTGATTACCATAAAAGGTAACAACCGCATTACAGCTTCATCCAGGAGGTCCTTTTTCTCTCTCAAAATCTCCTCTGTGATCAAAATCTTTATTGCTTGCTCCAGAACCTTGCACCTAAAAAAGAACAAGTCACATTGAAAATCCATTGCTCAATCATACCAGCAGCATTCCCTTGGCTTGTTCTCCATTTTCCAAGGGAACTTTCTGAATCCAAATAGCCGTGAGAACAAATAAGGAATTAATGGGAAAGAGTAGGCAAATAATTGAACATTTTTCTTGCAATAAAAAGTACCTGAAGTTAAAAAAAACTTTTAAAGTATTCTTTGGAGTTATTTTTTAAAATGTGGTTTATATGGAAAGAATGTAGACTGAAAATGGCACAAACATACCACTTTGCATCCTTTGAAACATCAGCTTTCTGGAAGATGTTCAGAATACTTAAAACTACTACTTCTGGGTTGACTTGTTTCCTGAAAATCTGAAAAGTAATCAAGAAAAAGAAATGAAAATGCAATAAAATACATATTATAATGGAAAATGCATCTGATATATCAAGTGGAAACAGAGATATACATCGCTAATTGCATTCCTAGTGATAATCATGCAATAAAAATATTATCAGGGTAAACAGAAGCATATTGAGAGACATGCTAAGGTCCACAGAATTTACTGCATGCAGAAAGGTCCTTTCCAATCCTAACTAATCTATGATTCCATGTCTGGTAAAACTGACAAACAATAAGCAAACCACTTTATAGTTAAGAACTGCTTTTACTTTACATAGCATCAGTATGACAAAAATATAAGGCACATTAAAAAAGATACAAAAGTTTAAGGAAGCACTCATGTGCTTCTATTCCTATTTTTTAGTGATTGAAAATGAATGAACACAAAAGACCGATAATACTACTGCTAAAAATATTCTGCATTACTACTAGCAGAAGCAATAAAGACAGACAGTTACTCTAGCTGGAAACAATCAGCACAATGCATACCAAAGTCCCATCCAGTAAACCTGAGCTGGTGTTTAGGACTTCGTCACTATCAACTGAGCAAATGACTCTCACATGGAAAAACTCAACTGAGCACTTCTCACTAGCATAATGACTTGTCACTGAACCATTTTCCATCCAAAAGGCAGGTAACATGGCTTGGTTTTTTATAGAAAAATGCATAGGATGAGCAGGAAGGACACTTCAAATAATAATCAAAGAATATAAAAACCCATCAACACATCCAGCTTAACTGCAAACACTCTGGGAAATATCAGCAAGCAGAAATTTGAGGCGGAATTGTGAGGTAGTAAACACAAGCCTGCTAAATTTGTGCTGTTTCATCCTGTTAAAGGACAAAAGCAGTACACCAAGGACATGAGTAGAGTAAGGGCAATTACAATGAATATATTCAGATACACGTATTCAAGAAGAGCTAAAATCTCATCTGACATCAAAAGCTACACACCTCCAAAGAACTGAGAGCAGATATTACAACATCTTTGTTGTCATCCTTGAGACGATCAAGAATTGCTTCTTCTATGAAAGACTGATCAAAGCCTTCCTGAAAAAATGAAAGAAAACAAAGTTAAAGGAAAAAAAAATATAATTTCTGGTAGCACAATTTACAGGCTTTTAATGAAATATCTGAATCCTTGTACAAGAAAAGTGGTAATATCATCTAAATTAAACCTCACAGGCAGACTAACTTCTAATGACAAAAGAAAGCCACATGTAAATATTGACTTAGATCTTAGAATACAAGCATCTCCTAACAAACAGCAACATCCAGACTCCAGAATATGGGAAAATGGTGACAGAGCCCTACTGAAAACACCATGAAAAACAGTGAGGATGACATACACATAGCTTAATGTACCACCCATCTTCAACTGATGTGTCTGGCAAACAGCTTTTCTGAAGACACTGTATGTTAAGTTAGCTCTGTAAGTGAGAGGCTCAGGACACAAACCTTTGATGTTTCAATAATCTGTTTCAAATGCTGAAGAGCCAGGACCCGCACAGCTGGCTGAGGGTGATTCAAACTAAGTAGAAGGGAGGTATCAGAGTCTTCCAGAAACTGAAATACAGATTTTAGAGTGACACACTGCATGTTAAAAATACTTTCAGTATATAAAAGGATAACAGCAGTAATTCTTTTAGCACTTTTTGTATCAGAAGAAAACCCGTATAATTCAGACCCATAAAGTGTCAGTTATGGAACAATGATATTGTGTACCTGTTTCAAATTTGTTTTTCTTCACTTAGGCAGACAGTTTTTGGAATACAGCTTCAAAAGTACAGTAAGCCACAGGCACCTTTTTGTCCCAGGAAAGTACTACACTTATCTAAGGATTCTGAGAAAGCTCTAGTGACAATGTCAGAGTGACAGAGCACAGATAGAAACCACTAAAAAGTTATCCATGCCAGTCCAATTGCATGCACTTATCTCAGGAACCTTAAAGGCTTGAAGAGTCATATGAGCCTTTGCTCTGCATGCCTTCTTCTGTTAATCCACTTGCTATGCAGTCACAGAATCTGTGCCTTTGTTAGATCAGTATAAAAAATACATGAAGCACTTCTTTATGTAGTTTATCATCTTTTCCCAAGTGCTCTCAGTCTTTCAATAACTGCAAACAACAGCTATAATACTAACCACCTCTTAACAATAAATTCCTTTGACATATCCATATCTGCTGTATTTGTGGTTATTCTGCATTAGGCTGAGTGTCGTGGTTTGAGGCCCCTCAAACAGTTCTGTGCACTCCCCCCTCTTTCTTCCCCAGTCCCGGGGAAATGGGAAG
>JASSUY010014907.1:0-15986 GCA_032466535.1 Forpus xanthops
TTGGATCTGAGGAAGAAATTCTTTACTGTGTGGGTGGTGAGGCACTGGAATGGGTTGCCCAGGGAAGTCGTGAATGCGCCATCACTGGTGGTGTTCAAGGCTGGGCTGGACATAGCTTTGGGTGGCATGGTTTAGTGTGAGGTGTCTCTGCCCATGGCAGGGGGATTGGAACTAGATGATCTTCAGGTGCTTTCCAACCCTAACTATTCTATGATTCTGTGATTCTATTTCAAACAATTTATTGTAGGCTTTTTATCAAACAATTTTTTTGTCTTGGCACAAAATTAGTGGTTAAATATTTGCCATGGCATACTTCAACAAATATAACTGATCATTTCATTTTCAGTCTGAGGTATAGTGGAATACAGCTCACCTAATATCAGCATTCAAGCGAGGGTCATCCCATGCTAACCTGGATGTCCAACATAAATTGTAACTCCATCTTCAGAGGTATGAATCCCACTTCTGCAATGAAAGAGGCAACCTAAGGGAATAACTTAAGATTTAAGTATTTGATTCTTTTTTTTCTTTTTAGAAATAAAATGAAACCATGAATTTTTGGGAAAATCCTAATTTTTAGGATATTGAAACCAATTTTATTCTGGAGAATAACTTTCTACATTTTATTGGGTTGTTGAAGAGCCCAAATAAGAGTGATTAATTTCATGTTTGATTTTCTGCAAAATTTAGTGGGTATAGATCACTTTGGAATTGGCAGTCTAGATGTTTCTGCTCTGGAATTGTAAGCTATTGTTCTTGTATCATACAGGGATATCACTATGTCCCAAGTATTAAACTTATGTTATGAAAAATGCAAATCTTAAAGTTGGAGGTAACGCATCTGAGAACGGAAGAAACTGAATATGATGCACTAGTATCTTCGATGTCTTGGTGAGAAATACTATTCTTCTAATTACTATCTTACATTTATTAACAGCTAAATTTCCTTCCATTTGGTATGTTTCCACTATGCTTTCTGTTGCTTTTCTTCCTTTCAACAACAGTACTTAAGATCAAGAATTACTCCCCATTACTTGTGCCTCTCTGATTGATTTTTCTGCTCTGGAGAAAAGGACTTCTCTCATACTATGACTTTGCTTACCTCATATTTTAAAGAAAACTTTAGAAATAGATTGGCCCACTTGGCTCTGGAAAGATCAATTTCTCTTCTGTTGGTTGCAGCTTCATGACAGAGGACTGATTCTAAGAAAAGAATATATGTTTGAGATATTTATGAGAGAGACAGTAGAGGAAAGGCAGTTTGGTTTATCTCAGAGCTGTGATAACGAAAAGATTTTGGGCTTCACAAAATATCCAGCTGGTAGATGAATGTGATGAACAGAAGAATGGGAATATGAAGTGCTGTTGCCTGAGAATGCTGCTGCTAAAAGAAGACCTGCTGGTAAATTCAGGAAGTTCTCCAGGCTACCATTGCTGATTTTCAGTTGTACAATCAAATCAAATGAATATTTTCAGGTTTCAGCAGTAGGAAGCCATCATATTTTTGTACTTTTGGAAGTTACCACATCTTGATTATTACAGGGTGGTTTACTTGCCCTTTTTAATGGCATAAGTTGTGCTCAACATAACAGTGCTCTGATAACTATTCCCTGAGCAGAGAGTTTGCAGAGCCTCTCTGTAGGGAATCTAATTTTTTAAATACAATTCTTTGAACAGCTTTGTCTGAAGACAACATTTTCCAGAGATTTCCAGATAGTTTTGCTCTTTAAAGAATTAATTTTGGTTAAAACCAATAGTATGCACAATTCTTTTCAAAATGAGCACTAAGTTAAACTCTTTCCTGTTTTAATACATAAGGCCAGTAACACAGGCAATAATATAAATGTGTACAAAAATTATTGATTTTATTAAGTGATGTCAAGTCTTCTTGGAAAACAACTCAGATGGAAAGTTTGAGGTATGACTAAAGATTTGAGATTTGATCAAGGTCTGATAGCTATTGCAGAAGGTGAAGCTGTCAAACCTTTCTCCCAGTCTTTTGAAATAGAACCTCTTGATCATGTCAGTGCAGTCAGGGAGCTGGAAAAGCCATGTCTCTTCACAGTAGACCAGAACTGGGAAAGCAAAAATAGAGTAGGAGGTTTGGAAGATGAGAATAGCTGCAGGGGAACTGTGATAGGGAAAGGAGCAGGTTTAACAGCTTAGCCTCATCTCAGTACAAGCTGTAACTATTCCTCTGCTAACAGGAACAACAGAGTTGTGTTATGGAGCAGCATCAGGGATATATTAGGAACTGGTGTTTCCTTCAGCTTCTGAATCTCAGTTACCCAGATATTTTCAAATAAACTTGTAAGGCTTTCAGGATGTCCCTCAGAAAACATCTGTTGTCTTTTTCATATCCCAAAACAGTGAAAAACTGTCATGGTGGGAGTCTTTACAGTTGGTGACAGATGGGGAGTATCAGGTTTGTCTATACTTGCATTTATTTTTTTAAAGGGAAAAAAAAAGAACTTATAATTTATTAAAATATTCTTAATCAGCTTTTCCAAATTCATGCACATGTGTACAGTCTGATTTCAAAACACTGTGGGTTTTTTTTTGGGTACGACCAGAACTCAGTTATGAAAACGGCTTATACTAGGTCAGAATGAGTACAGACCAGCATAATCTAGAGTCAATGCCATGAGTGAATGTCAGTTTTATCTGAAATTAAATCTTTGGTATAAACAAACTGAATTTTTCAAGGGAGGTTTGTTTAGATACCTAAGTACTGGCCCTTGGATTGTGTCCATACTTCTAGAGTAGTATACTTTCAAAAGGAGTCATAGAATCATAGAATCACAGAATGGTTTGGGTTGGAAGGGACCTTTGAGGTATCTAGTTCCAACCCCTTGACATAGGCAGGGATATATTTTACTAGACTAGGCTGCTTGGTCTAGTGGAAGCTCCTCAAGGCCCCATCCAACCTGGCCTTGAACACTTCCAAGGCTGGGGCATCCAAAGCTTCTCAGGGCGACCTGTTCCAATACCTCACCATTCTCAAAGTAAAGGACTTCTTCCTAATGTATAATCAAAATCTACCCTCTTTCAGTTTAAAAACCCCCCAAATGTCTACATACAAACTGACTGTTGGGAAGATGCAATCTGTGACAGCTTCTTCTTCATACCTGGGAATTTCTGA
The DNA here is from genome assembly GCA_032466535.1 of Forpus xanthops. Lineage (NCBI taxonomy): Eukaryota > Metazoa > Chordata > Aves > Psittaciformes > Psittacidae > Forpus > Forpus xanthops. The sequence goes on from JASSUY010014907.1 coordinate 3,143, forward strand.
AATGCAGCTAGTTGATGGTAGTCAAAGTGGCACCAGAGGCTGCCTCCAATGCCTTAGCAGTGTAGATGGTTGCCAGGCACTGCCTTTGACATTGCTTAATACGCTGGCATAGACACAGCTTTAGAGAACTCAGGTCCTAATACCATGCACCTAGTGATTTTTTGCTAGAAAAATCTTCTTTGATTTTTCATGATAAATGGTACAAGCCACCTTAGAGAACTGAATTGGACTATGATTAGGGGATAGTTCCTTAGAGACACCTTTAGCTGAGAAAACTATGCTCATGGGTGAAGTTTTTCACACTGTTTTAATGTATATGTCAAGGAGGCTGCTAAAGTTAGTACTAAGCTCACAAAGTTCTCTGTATGTTCAACAGGGAGAAAAGCACTTCCACAGGCTGACTGGGGGCATGCAAACTAGGCCATGCTCTGTGTCGCCTTCTAGAGGAGCCAATCTTCTAAGGAAAAAAAATGGTCCTTTGGCCAAGAATTCTTTTTCCTTACCAAATTGCACCAAAGTGTCTGGTTCCTACTGGCAATTCTGCTATAATGATGTCATGATTGAGTCTGCCACCCTCATTCAAAGTAAAGCGAGCACCTTTTGGTGCTTAGACGAATCTCTGAGTCACTCAGAATCAGATTCACATCTTCTCTGTAAAAACCCATTGATAAGAGAATCTGTCTTACCAGGATGGTGACAGATGCTCTGTAGGTTCTAAAACGCACAGACACCAGTCTCCTCACAGTGGCATGGCTATGACTTTGAGCATCTGCCTGCATGCAACTTATGAACTGCAATTTGAGTTCAAAGAACCATCTGTGTTCCTGTTTCTTCCTATGCCTTGTACTCCTTTTGTGGAAAAAAGGAAGAATAGTACTCATAGCTCTGTCTAAAATTACCTGTTGTAAAAAATTATTATTTAGTAAAGGTAGAGTGTAGTCTAGGAAAAGCCACATTCCTTATTAGAGCTATGGGATTTCCACAGAAAAAAATGCAGAAAATCAGTATTAAAAGTAAGACTCTATTGCTCAATGCAGTTTGCTCTTACCTGCTCTAGGCTAATATATTTCATGAAAAGCATCAGGCCACATATGGTCTCTATAGCTAGATATCAAATTAAACTTGGTACACAGTGTGAGCATCCAGGGAACACAGGGAGTTATATATGAATAATGCAGGTGCACACCACAGCATAGTTATAGATGAGAGCTGAACCCACTGATGGGTAAGAGACGTGGTTGTGCATACTGGCTATTAAAGAGTGATGTGTTTGTCCTGGAGATCTGTGGCCATGGAAATTCAGGCCAGATTGATAAAAATATTGAATTATGGTAGCATTCCCCTAGTTTTGACCTCAGTCTCAATTCCCTTGGTGTTTTCCAGCAACTTTTGACTGATATAAGAAGGATTCTAACAACATCACCCATTGTCAGTTTCTTTCAGGGTCAGCTCTGCTTCCTGACTGGCAAACACCCTTGTGACATTTATTCATGTCCACCTGTCCTTCAAAGTTTTGTTGGATAATCTGGATAATGAAGTGGTCTTTCTTTATTTCCTTCAAATCTTCAGAGAATTTCCTGAAGAAATATAGGTGGAAAGTTGATTACAATGTGAGGCCTTTGGAAAGCTACTAGAAAGCTATGACTAAAATGTCTATTATTTTCACTGGGAGCAGGAGGAGTCACAAGTAAAGACATCATAACACTGAGTGACTGAAGAAAATGTGTGTTGAAGTGCATGTAACACTGGAAAAGAACACAGGTATAGATGCAGAAAGGACCTGTGTGGAACCTGGAGAAGCTGAGCAGCAGTATAAGTGGAGGCAGCAGACACAGGAGTATAAATTCAGAAGCAAGAAGAGTAAACAACTAGAAAAAGAGGAGGTGTGAAGAAGGATCCGAAGAGGCATTTTTTACATTGTGAATCTCCTTTATCAGAACTGGCAAGCAGAGATATGTCAATATTATATTTTGATAGCTAGAATTATATCAAAGCAACAAGTAAACTCCTCATTCAACTTAGCTACCTGGGGAGAGAGATGACATTGAGTAACTAAGAGCAGAAATCAGTCAAGAGCAGAATAACTGTATTGCGAAATGGATGACACAATGTACCAGGCCAAAGGAGAAAGAGATTTGCCAGTATCAAAATTGCCAATCATTGATTATAAGAATGATTAGAATAAGGAGCAAAGAAGATGAAAGAAAATGGAAAAACAATATTAAAGGTGAGTGCCTTTTTCTTGATCAGATATTAGTTCAGTTCTGTGCTACTGTTTCACATGAAATATTCTGCTGAAAGCAATATAATTGACAGAACAGGGTTTTGCTAAAAAGGTATCTGAAGCAGTGGATTCCTATATTGTTCAAAGGACACAACTTCAAAAGGAAGGCAGTAAGCCTTCAAAAAGATGAGAAAGACAGTGATATACAGAGAGAACAAGAATGAAGGGAAAGGAAAGAAAGAATGATTTTTACAGCCAGAAATTTCCTCCAACTCCGTACATAATTCATGAAAAGAGGAAAGATATTCCTGAGAGAAATGTAGGTCCATATATGAGAGACTGTATAACAAGTTGTAGTTGAAAGGAACTTCAAGAGGGTGTTTTCCATTCTAAACTTTTATCCCTTGGAAATAATGGAGAAAACAGTAAAAAAGTTTAATTTGCAATAATGGGCAGGATTGTGCACATAAAACTTTTCAAAGCATTGCAAATATTTAAGCAGCTACCATGCAAAACTTTTATATCCTCTGAGAATGAAAGCATATTTCTTGAATCACATATCTTTGAGACTCTGATGTGCAGGTTTTGATGGGGGTAGAGTTAACTTTCTTCATAGCAGCTTGTATAGCGCTATGTTTTGAATCTGTGCTGGAAACTGTTTATAACACAGGGATGTTTTCATTACTGCTGAGCAGCTCTTACATGGAGCCAAGTCCTTTTCTGCTCCTCACTCCACCAGTGAGTAGGCTGGGGGTGCACAAGGAGCTGAGTGCGAACACAGACAGGATAGCTGACCTCAACTTATCCAAGGGCTATTCTAGACCAGATGATGCCATGCTCAAAAATAAAGCAAAGGGGAAGTGTGGCAGGGGGCCACTGCTTGGGGACTGGCTGGGCATCAGTTGGTTAGTGGTGAATTATTGTTTTGACTTTCATCACTTGTCATTCTTTATTTCTCTCTCTTTGTTATATCCTTTTGATTATTATTATATTTTGTTTTCATTATTAAACTGTTCTGATCTCAGCCCATGAGTTCTCCTACTTCTACTCTTCCAGTTCTTTTGCCCTCATCCTATTGAGGAGGGGAACGAGTGGCTGTTTGCTTATCTGTCAGCTGGAATTAAGCCACATGTGAGCAGAATAAAACTTGAGCTTTGTAATTCCAACCCTCTGTATCACAAGCTTTCAAATCTTCATCATCCATCCATCCATCCATACATCCATCCATCCATCTCCACTTCTTTACCATTTCCACTTCTCCTTCACTAAGCAGGTAATTAGCAGGGTGTTTGAACTGTTAAAACTAAATTCTCCTTTCCCATGGAATTCATGTCAGATGGAACAGGGATTCTAGCAAATAGGAAAATGTCAGGATAATGCTTGTAAAGGACCTTTTAAACATGAGGCTTTTATTTTGGTTGAATTTGTCCCTGGGAATCTCAACTGTGTTGTGTCACTCAATTTTGAGACCAATTTGATCCTTGTTTCTAGGCCTCAGTTTCCAATTTTAAGCTTCTGAAAATAGCTTAATTATTGCATGTATTTTTCCTGTCTTCTCAGTACTTAAAACTAGGATGGAAGGATACAGGGTAAGATACTACATTATCCAGCATCAATCTGAAAGGCAGGTGGATGTCTCAAAAGGCAGATAGATGTCTCAAAGGTTTATATTGATAAAAAAACCCTCATTATTCTAATTCTCTGATGAGAAAGAATCATGTCATCATTATTGTTCTATTTCATCATCTTTCATTCAAAAGAATAAACAAACAAGCAATCAAATAAATAAATAGAGTCCACCAGAAAAGGAACTTAATTCTGTTCTGGAAGTTTTCTATGAGCCAGAGCCGGATTAAACCTCAAGTTTTGGCGCAGGACAATAAACCTAATATATAAATACTTTGGCTTGTGACAGTATCACAATTTCAGCTCCTATTAAGAAAAAAGGAAAGTTCTCATATTCTCTGTTTCAGAAGAAAGTCTGAAAATAGCAACTGCTTGTACTTTATACAATGAAGTCTACATCATGTGAGAGAGAGTCCGTTACTCCAGGAGAGGACAAAACACAGTAATGGAAGAAACACCACTGCCACCATTAGGGGAGAGTGTTTTGGTATAAGACAAAACTGCTCCACTGAAACAGAAATCCTGGGGAAATCCAGTGCTGCAATCAGATTTCCAATGATCAGCCCTGTCGCGAGTAACCATGCCTGCCTTCATGGCACTGTGTCCCACTTCAGCAGTAGAGTGAAAAAGCATGCTACATGTTACTGGGTTTCACCAGAATCCTGATGACCAAACAGCCCAAATCAGGGACTACTCAGGCTACCACCTGGCATGTGAGACACATCTGCCTTTCTCTGAGATATGGAGAGCATGCTGAGAGTTTGTTGTATGCCCCACGATGTGGACAGAATGCTTCTAGGGAGCAGACCAGGACCTCAAAAGCCAGTTGTAGCTACCAGGCTCTTGTAGTCTAAACACAGACTTCACACATGTGGAAGTGATGGTCCCAGTAGAATTCCAAAGATTGTTGCTCAGTACTCTTAGTAGTCTGAAATACGGGTTAATGCCTGTATAGCACAGTATTTTTGGTCATTCACTGCAACTATATCCTTAGGGAACAATACTTTATAAAGTGTGTGTCAAAGATATTGTAGGGAAGGAAAAAAAAAAAGACTGAATTTGCCCTTTGGTTTCTTATCGCCTTTGCTGAATCCCAAATATGGTGCCAATATGATGAAAAATTAAAATCCAGCACTTCAAAATATAAAAAAAAGTTTTCGTACCCTCAAATTCAGGTAACTTCTTGGAAATTTCTAACAGCATTTGCAAATCCACAAGACATCACATAGATGCCAAATATTAAATGTGAGAGAACTGAAGAAGATATCAATATATAATCAAATTTCAGAGTGTTTAGTAGAACAAATAAAAGATTCTAGTAAAACCATCTTTCCTGAAACCCATGTACATGCAAAAGCAGGAATAAAGCTCATATTTCAAATGATTTGTGAAAATGGGGAAGGCATTTACCTGACCTAAGAGTAGAAACCTGAAATGAGGCTAATTGATAGCAGCAGCAGAAACGCATAAGAGTGCAGGAATTCAATGAAAGATTTTGGGAATAATGCAGGAAATAGCTTACAATGCCAGTCAGAAACAACATTTTGCAACTTTTCTAACGCTAAAGGCTGACTTAAAAGCATTTTATATGAAGAAAGTAGGCAGCAATTTTTAGCAAATAATTTTACCTGAATAAGAATTATGTTTTATGCATACTGCAATAACAGAAACAGCCATCCTCCTCTGTGCAGTTTAGGGCAGGATGAGATGTAAACAGAGACATCAGAAAGAGCTCAGTGTTAGAAACGTCAGTTGTGAGCCCAGTACAGAGAGTACCTCAACCCTGTATCATCGAAAAGAGCAATAAAGCAATCATTGCCTTATATCATGACCAATCATAAAAGTACTTTGGTAATACAAATTCAGAGTAAAATGCCAAAGAAAGGATGAATGCTAAAATTTCTGCTGATTTTAACATATAGCCAATTTCAATTGAAAGTTGAATCAGCTTAACTAGCACTAAATCTGGGACAGGCTCTTCAGTCACACCTAGAAAATGACAAAAAAAAAGGAAAAATATTGAGCTCAAACAATGTATTATGAACTTTTACAACAGAGCTCTTAACTAGCTACCAGGAAAGTTCTACCTGTATTCCAGGGGTCCTCTAAGTTACTCTTCACTCAGTACAATATCTACTCATGATAATGGTCCAAAGTGAAGAAACAGAAGAAAACGAATCCTTTTATCATCATTACTGGGTTCACAAACTGGATAAGCCAAAGTGTGTCTACTGAAGGACAAGGAAGCTGTACATTTGCACTGAACTAAAATAAGAACACTGCGTAAACCTCACATTGAAGAAGAATCACACAAGACAAAACTAGGCTGCTTGAGACCAGAGACAGACATTGGCATGAGCTAGTCATTGGAAGCTGTGAATGGATATTTAATTCCCTATTGCAAATACCATTAGAAGGCAGATGTGGAGACGGTAAAACATTCATCCCATTAAGCTTCAGGTACAGGATGTGAGCAAACCAATGAGGAGTTTATGATAGATGTGAGAAAGCACTTAAAAGATTTCATTTATTGTAGTACTAAGGTAAACCTCAAAACCAGAAAGGCCGATCAGAAATATCAAAATGCCTCCACTGTACAGGAAAGTTTTTGGATCATGCTGAGGTATGAAAGGACAGCCTTTGCAGGAACTTCCCTAGCTGCCCAGAAAGTTAAAAATAAGGTAATAAAGATAAAAGTTGGAATTAATGGTTGGTAACACACAGACACACTTCTAACTTTGCATATGAGGAACAACACATTGGGATACAGAGTTTCCACAGGCGGAAGATGAATTGTGATTACAGCAAAGGATGTAGAGAAATAGTCAGTGTATTACAACAGTAATTTGAGAGTAAAGGTTGAACAGTGCGCTGTCTTGGCAGTCTTGTTTCCACCTTCTCTCAGCTTGAATACCAAGCAGAGCAAATGGAATGAAAAATATTTCAATTAGTGGCAGCTACCATTAAAATGGCTAAACATTCTGAGGAAAAAAAAAAGTTTTTATAATAACTATGCTTTAAGACCTAATGACTTCTTGCATTATCTGTAGTATATTGAGTTTATGAAGAATATTGATGATGTAGTGGCTGGCATGCAAAGTCCCCAGTGAGGCCATTTGTATGTTTGTCACCAGACTTCTTTGACTGCAGCCATGTCAAACAACTCTGGGGCTCATAAAGAGTCAGTCAGAAGAGACAGGGTAGTTGGCAGCTCTGACGTGTGATTGTAGAATACGCTACATTGTACGTTGCTGTGGGAAAATGACCTAAACCTTACTGTTAGGCCTAAATACCCCTGAGCAGCATTGCTCGTCCACAGTGTGTTATTATTACACTGTCAGAAAGGTTAGGAGAAAGCAGAGCAACTTCCAATGCATGACTGACTTGTTCTTTGTTTCTACCTTGCTCAAGGAATAGAGCTGAGAAACAATGGTCTCTCTGCAGCATATAAACACCAGCTAGATTTCTACCTTCTGTTCATGTGATGTTTAACTCTTTTCCTCAATACATTGACAATTTCCTCTCTGAAGTCAGAATACAAAAAAAAAAAAAATCCTTCTTTTGTGTTCTCTGTGTGAAAGATCTCAGACAGAAAAAACTGCATGTCAGCAAGCAATAAAATGGAAAATCTTACATAGAGGGAAGGAGCACAGATGTAAAGAAAGAGAAGTAAAAATTCTAACACAAGCTAAAATGCCATTTTAAGCTTATCTTCTTTTTCTATGTTTTTAGATTTAAAACAAGCTTATATAAGACTATGGAGGTGTTTGTTTATGTGTGGAGGTTTATGTAACTTCATGCTCTTTCCAAAGAAATCACCTAAATTTGATAACTTGAACCTTTGCTTTGATGGTCTTCATATCTACTTGCTTTATCTCTTGCAGTCTTTCCATGGCTACGTTGTCATTAAGCTTTGATTTAGACTACTAAATAATATTTTTCTTTCCAATCTATCTACTGACATTTTTTCTTTCTATGGATATAAAACCTTCATTATTGTCAAATGTATCTGGAATCATTTTCTGTCAGAAGGTGTTTGTCTGTTACACAATGTAAGCAATGGGAAGAAATTAAAATGATCTTATTGACACAAACATTTGATGTGTTAAAAAGAATGTAACTAAATGTGAGTGCTAAGCCCTTCCTTTACTGTATTATCCCTATAACTACTTAAACATCTAACCACCGCAAGGCTTTGCTGTTTTATACCTAAGAGGAAAAGTGGTCTGTCTTGAGGTCCGCTTCCAAGATGAGGGTGAAAATCAGAGCTAATGCAGAAAAGTTAGTCCATAAGGAGGTATCAAGTTGGGAGATATCTGATTGGAGAAGGACTGGAAGGAAGATGGCAGGGAGCTGGAGTAGAACTGAGGTGGGGAGAGATCATCCCCTAGGTGATGCAAGTGTTTCACTGGCAACATTAGCAAGAAGGTTTGTATCAGTACATTCTGGTGTAGGAACTGTTACAAGCTATCACACCATATATAACAGTAATGAAAAAGACCAAAATACTAATTAAAACCATCTTTCAAGGTCTATAAAAGGGTTTTTACTAATATGCTGGTGTTGGTAAAAAGAAACACTATCTTTAGCTGACATAGGTAGGTATGGTTTTTGAACATAGAATCATAGAATAGTTAGGATTGGAAAGGACCTTAAGATCATCTAGTCCCAATTCCCCTGCCATGGGCAGGGACACCTCCCACTAAACCATGCCACCCAAGGCTATGTCCAACCCGTCCACACTGCCAGCGATAGAGCCATCACAACTTCCCTGTGAAACCCCTTCCAGTGCATGATAAACTTAAATCTCCTGACTCTTCATGATTAAAGCAAGAATAACAATGCAAGAATGACCAGTTTGTGAAAGGAATCTGTTACAAATACTGACAAATACCACTGTGCACAGTCAAAGGCAGCACAGGCAGAGGAGGAGGAAGCCAAGAAGGAAGCAGCAGCACCGAGACCCCAAGGGAAGGCAGAGGAGGAGGAGGGCAGGAGGTGCTGCAGGCCTGGAGCAGAGAACCCTTCAGCCCTGCAGAGACCCTGTAGGTGCAGAGACGCCCCTCCCTGAACCCTCATAATGAAGAATTTTTTCCTAATATCTAATCTAATTCTCCCCTCTGTCAGTGTAAAGACATTTCCCCTTACCCTCCTCTCCAGATTTCTTGTAGGGCCCCTTAAAGACTGTTATAAGGTCTTCCTGGAGCCTTTCCTTCTCCAAGCTGGACAACTCCAGCTCTCTCAGCCTGTCTTCATAGGAGAGGTGTTCCAGCCCTTGGAGCATCTTTGTGGCCTCCTCTATACTCGCTGAAGCCACTCTGTTTTCTCCCCTGTCCTACAGATGAGCGTGAGTGAGCAGTTATGTGGGAGTTTATTCCTTTGCCAGGGCTGACTCACCATGGTTAGACTGGAAAGCTGTAATGAAGATTGCCTGAAGCAGTCTATGAGATCTTACATCAAAATTCACTCAGCAAACCTCCTGTTTATATTGGCTATATATTTTTATAAGTAAAACAGGCCAATTTTTACCTAGACAGATTTTCCTGGCCTCTTTTCACTGAGGAAATCTAAAACTATAAATTAACTGGCAACACAACTTCCCTTAAAACCACTGTTTGAGGTGTGCTTTCCACTATCTTGCCGAGTAAATGTGAAAATAGTCTTCTGGTTGTCAGTGTTCACTGGAAGAAACTCTCCAAGGCCAACGAATTTCCATTTCCCAAAATACTCTGTGCAGCTTAAATGTATATGATTCTATGATACGCATCAGTGACAGAAGCAGGAGCTGTATACCTCCTAGTCTCCAAACACCTCAACTGGGGATACAAAGTGCCCTGATTGTAGTCAATTACAGTGACCCTGAAAATCATACTTAGTTCAAGCCAGAGAGGGTGAAAGAAGGATACATTTACTAAGTCAAAACCAGACACATCTACAAAGATCTATAGAAGTGAAAAGAAGAAAAAATGTGCCCATTCGCTTAGAGATAACTTCTAACCTTTTCTCTCACCCTGTATACATTGGCTAATACACGGTCTTAGTAAGCTCTCTTCCTCTTTGCTGCTGAAAATTTCAGCTCTCAGCAACATCTAAACTCTAAGATCACCTGCATAAAATGAGTCCAAACATTTACGGCACACCTGCTTTACAGTTCTGATCCATCTGTTGATGAGTTCTCATGTGCTGTGTCTCTTATCCAAGCAGAAAGAGGACTAGCCAATACTTTCATCACACTTGCTTGAAGATGTCGATGTGTGTGAGTCTGGCACAGTTTTAGCTGTGTTAAAAAAGGGTTAATGTCAGTCTTTGTTCTTGTCTAAACTTCTAACTTCTACTACTGCTCAGTGAAGCATTATGCCCTTTTCTAATGAGTAGGGAAATTTCATACCTCAGACTGATGGCTTTTCAGAGTCAGCTCTAGTACTTCACATGAAACATCTAGACCAACAGTTTTTATGGACACATGAGCTAAATGCAGATCATTACTGATATTTGCCTGAGATCAGATATTAAGATCATTAAGGAGTTTTGGGTATTTAGGGTTTGGCCATTTTGCAATATAACACAACAGCCTACCAGAGCAAAAGAGAATGCACCAATGAGTGTTGCATACAGAAACAGCTGCCCTTGCTAAAGTTTTGCTCCTCATAATACTGCACTTGGAACCATAAATTACTGCAGGCAAAGTAATTAATTGGGACTGAACAGATTTTGCTGCCAGGCCTGTGGTTAGGGCCCAGCCTGTTGTACTAGCACAGTGATCACAACATTTGCCTTCTCCACAGCATCTGTGCAGAATGACGTTTTCCTAGGCTGTATGCACTATTAATGTATTATTTAGCAAACACTTGAAGGGGTGTGATGGTGTCAAGAGCAACTCTTATTCCTCCCACTCTGCTGTCACTTCATTTGTTTCCCACAAGGGTACTTCTCAAGTCTGAATTCGATCCCTGATATCTATGAAATGAATAAAAAAGTATAAAACCAAACATATATTGTTTTTCTTTTTTGTTTTAAATCAGGGTTAAGTAAATGGTTCAAACCCAGGAAATAAATCTTCCCCAAACCCAAACAGCTTTGCTTTCCTTTTGGAGTCATTCTAGTTTTAGTGAAATGTCAAAACAATTATGTGGATTTCTTCTTAATAGCTTCATTAAAAATTAACATAAAGATCTGTATTTACTTTACACTTTATTCACATGGACTGTACACTATGAACTGTCACAACAACACAAGCAAAAAAATCAACCTTACTCGACAAAATATCTTTATCAGTTACCTCTTTTGGGATGTGTTCAACTGTCTTCAGCTAATATCTGTGCTGACTACTGAAGAAGATAAAGTTGGATGCCCAGTATGACTAAAGTTAGAAAATTATTCTCACTTACATAAAACGTGAAAATTGAAAACAAATGTATCCTGTAATTCTTTTAATATTCATAGTGTTTTTTACCTGCCTATAGTATCACCCCCCTTTCTTTTGCCAGGCAGCTTTTCTATAGGAGACAGAGTCCCTTTTGTTGAGAGTATATGCACTTGAATAACCAATGCTGATTACTAGTAGAATAGGAAGAAACCACAGGTGTCTTATTGGGAAGTTACAAAGGAAGAAACTTGTTAGAAAGGAATGGCTGTGAAGCCACAAAAAAAACATTGGATGGACAAGATGGACAGGAAAGGTAAGAGTGGGAAAGGTGGGAGATTAGGAGGAATTATGAATATCCTATAAATTTCTAGAGGCAGAAGCAATTATTTAGTGTCCCAAAAAGAAGTGGTAAAAAATCATCAGGATAAAAGAATAAACTCCATGGAAATGCAGGGACCAAGGGACATAAAATTCTGCTTCTGCATTGGAGAAGAATTCTCTTGTAGAAGGAAAGCAGCAGGCACATATGTATGTCACCTTTTTCCACTTAATTTCATTCTGATCCCAAATGAAAAGCAGCTATGGCAGTTTATTTGCTACTGGCCTTCAGACCTTGTTAAGTGCTAATTTTTTTCCTTCATAGACTTTAAAGTTATGGAAGAATCATACAAAAAGAACTTTGGTGCAAAAATTTCCCTGTCCTTTATCTGCTGTAAAGATTGGTTAAAAAGAACACTAAATTCCTTTGCTTTTTCTTTAATCTCAACTATGACACTTCTATTGTCATTAGTTTTTTGGGACCTGTGTTCCTGTACATGCTTCTTTCTTATCCTGTTATGGATAACATCTCAGTGGTATTATTTACTTTGTTGCTTTTCCACACTTCCCTCAGCTTTCCTCATTTCCAATTAATACCAGATCAGGCATCTATCTTATTTGGACAAGATATGTCTTATAGTGTGTTATTTACACAAGATTCCCATATGTTTTTTAAGAAGGCTTCTTTAGCCTCAAAAAATATGCTCATTTTTTTCTGATCAATAATGCAAGCTTCTGTCTTGATTTTATCTGGGATAGAATAAATTTTCTTCCTAGTAATTGTACAATGCTGTGTTTCAGATTTAGTATCAGAAAAACATTGGTAACATACCGATGTTTTAGTTGTGGCTAAGTAGTGCTAAATCTGATCAAAGACTTTTCATTCTTTCATGCTCTGTCAGTGAGAAGACGTGAGAAGCTGGGAGGGAGCAGAGATAAAACACCTGACCCAAACTTCCAAAGAGTTATTTCATACCATAGCATATCATGCTCAATATATGGGAGTAGCTGGCTGGGGGGGACCCATCACTGCTCAGGTCAAGCTGTGCATCAGTCAGCTAATGGTGAGTACTGCTGTGCATCAGTTGCGTTTCTTAGGCTTTATTCCTCTCTCTTTTTCTGACCTTTCTTGGAGCAGATTCACCTGGAACTCATGCTAAAGCACATAAAAAACAATAAAGTAGTTGGTAACAGCGTGGCTTAACTAAGGGGAAATCCTGCCTGACCAATCTTGTGGCCTTCTATGATGGGGCTACAGAACTGATGGACAGGGGTAGAGCAGTTGATGTCATCTATCTGGACTTGTGCAA